>JAGVSQ010006009.1:0-16931 GCA_022683975.1 Rhyacophila evoluta
CTTAGATGGATGCTATTATATACATTATCAGAATAGGATCTGTCTAACTGACTTGAAAGACACTCTCTTTTTCCTTCTGTATATATTTATATGTTGTAATTCTTTCTTTATTCTTTTAATATGTTTTTGATATTTTCGTCATAACTGTATGTATATCGTGTTGTCAACGTGTTAAACTTGTAATTTGTAATGTTACAACATGTAATAAATAAAATAAATAATATTAAATTAATTAATTGGAATATTTAGATGGAAAAAGATATCGTAATATTCTACTCAAATGTTTTTATCGTACACAAGTATTGGAAAGTTTTGTTAAATTTTCATTTGTACTTGATATTAGTGTTACGCAAAAGAAAATGAAACTGAACCAGTCTACGGTAAACTTGAAATCGAATGAATTCTCTGGTGAAATTATTGAAGCATTAATGAATGTTATGTAATATAAAAACGCTTGTTCAATTGTATTAACTTTAATAAAATATATATGATTAAATTGTCATATATAAGGGTTGGTCTCGGTATTTTATCAGTGTATGCTCTTACTCATACAGGTAGGTTGAAAATATACGGAATAATTTCACGTAAATAGTGACAGTAAAAACATAGACCATAAATCTACATGATATATCAGATTACAAATTTCAAGAAGCTTTCAGTTGCAAAAGTATTAAACAGTAATGTATTTAAAAAAATAATAATTTAGGAATAAAAAAGTGAAAGTAGTAAACACATATCGACTTTGGAAAGGACGTAACCCTTAAACTTTTGAAGTGTTATTCTATAATCACAATGTATAAAACTTTAAACACGTTCTATTGAAAAGATCTAAGCTTAAAATTGCGGATTAGTGTATGAATTTAGCTTTTAAGTATAAATAAAAGATGACCGTTCAGATTTGCGACCTGGAAAAGGCCTTCCACTTAATAAATTTGATTGGTTTTTGTTAAATAACTTATTAAATTAATATGATATTGAGTAAATATAATACCAGTTGTAGTCTTCATCTATGTAGTGTTTTGATTTTGGTCCAAAATTATTAAATAATGTTTTTTGTGCCTCCTGTAAAATTTGTTCTGTGTGGGCTACGTTATTTTTCCTTTCCACAGTCAATATGGACAGCACACAGAACCTCTATAGATTCTTGAGAATAATCAATCTCCTCGTATCTTCTCATATTGTTCAAGTATACGCGTAGATCTCATATGCTTTCTAGAACGCTGGAATTTAGTTGGATTATAGAAGATGTAGGTCAGGTTGATACTCTTCCAAAGTATTCTTAGCACGTAGGAAACAGTAGTCATGCCCAAAGTCGCAACTTCAATTGTGTGGTGATGATCCACGGAATGGTTTATTTTTATTTACTCATGAATAAAGTTATTTCATTAGATCTCCAGTATTCGCCTCAAGTATTTGTTACTCAATGTGCCACCATCCACCCGCCTTGTATAATATTTACACCTGTCTATTAGACATTTGTTTTAACCGAGAGACTCATAATTGTCAAGCGCTGTAGTTTATTACTACTACTGAATGTTTCATCCATCCACCCACGCCATCCTTACACCTAACTTTGATCAGGCGTATCTTGAAGATCTGATATCGAAAAGTGATATACTTTATTCGAGGAGAATGTTCCGGAAGTTATTGTAAATAACCCAAGACTTATGTTGCCACGTACTCAAGTGTGATTAAGTTAAACTTATTTGTCATCACGTTCGCTGTATGATGCCGCAAATGTTTTTAATGTAATGAAAGTCTTTTTTATGGCAAACAGATCGGATGACCCGATGGGTCCAACAGCCGATTCGATTGCCTTGTGTAACTCTTTTCGTTCGGTACATAGTATCTGTTCTGAAAGCTCAATACAAATATATGCTCTCAAAGCTTAATATAAATAGAACAAAAATGAAGAAATATGTACAAATTTAATGACTAGTTTTATTTTTGCTTTTCCAATTATCGGGGATTAAGTGTGTCACTTAGTAAATGCGTATAGGTAGAGTCTAATGAAAAAAGTATGTTAGCATACTGTAGCCGCTCTTGTGTGTTGGAAAACTAATAATGCGAGTGCTATCGAACGAATGTTGATTTATGTGGAGGGAAAAAAATACAACAGAATAACTCCCAGGAGTATATAACACTGTTGCTCATAGGGGCGTATCCATTACAGATGGCTAACGCAACTCAATACTACTGATTTGAACGTATGCGATGTAACAATTCAGAAAAAAGCTCACAAAAAGTGCGATTATCTAATATGCATAGCCAGTTAAAAACGAAACTGGCTCGTGTCATATTTCAAGTTTCATTTATATTTTAAAATGCATCATTCTTTTTGCAAATCTCTTTCCTGTCGCCCGCCAGTATTTTTGCGCCCTCCCAGGTCACACAACCCGTAACTCCGCCGAATACATTCTTCAGATAGTATTTAGCGGCCTTCCGGGACGCCGGCAAACAGTCGGCTTAAAGAATAAGCAAGTCAGGTTCAGACACTTTTAAGGTATCCGCAATATGTGACCGAAGCAGATGCAGCTTTTCAGCTTCACTTTGACAGTGATAAGTGGCTGCATGGTCCATAGTCATGTCCACCGTATCCCCAGAATCCCTGTTCTCAAAGCTTAGCATACGGCTACTCTGGGCTTTAATTTGTATACTGTGAGCATAAAATATCCTACTATTGCCTTTAATTTGTAGATAATACATTTTTCATAGTAGATACTAGATAAATGAAGAGATTTTAATTGTTTAAGTTTATAATTCATGGTCATTTCGCTATAGTATACATAAAAAACAATGTGTAAAGACGTGGTGGTTGATAAAATAAGTTACGTAGTAAATTAAGCTATATAATTGTAATTATAATGGTGCAAGTATCCATATTGGTAATTAAGCGATTTTGAATACGTACTCCTTAAAATAATATACCCATTGGGTTGAGCAATTGTCTGAGAAACGATTCTCGTTAAAAATAATCGTCATAAGTCGTCTTCGCATTGCGGAGATCCATATGCTCCACTTTGGGAGCGAACATGGTATAAAAAAAAAGAAGATTTTTCTCTGCGGCTTGAAACGATCGATGTCTGTTAATACACAAAATAACACGTTGCTAAAAAGTGTTTTTCTAATTATTACTGCTCGAAAGATGAACGTTGATATTATAAAAGTGGTAATGGTGGTCCGGAAGTGGTATTTCTTCCTAAATCCAAGACAAATTCAGAATAATTTCGAGTTCACGTAAATCTTCATAGTTTGATGACGTGTAGTTTAAGTTTTAGTAGTGAATATTTAATCGCATATTGTCTAAGTATTAAATATTAATAGAATGTCCGTTAATTAGGTTTAACTATAATAGAAAGCAGAATTACTAATATGTCCATGGTCTAATACAATATTATAGGATGTAACGTTACATGGCTACATAGTTCTAAAGCACTTATCTAGGATAATGAATTACCAGATAGGTCTCCCCCTGATGGGAATCCAAACGTCAATCAGATGTCATGTCAGATATTAATTGTGTCGTCCCTCAAAGCAGATGTGAAACGGATGTAGTATACGCACCTGTTTGAAAGGAGATGAAAATAAAAATAATTTGATGGAAAATGGACTATTTTTTAATTATTGGGTTTTTGAATTTAATGACAGGATTATTACCCAGTGATAATACCTTCAAATGTATTATAGATATTTTAACATCGACTGTGGAAAGGAAAAAGAATGTAACGCCCAATTTTTCAATATTGCTGTTTTTCGATCATTATAATGTATACAACTTAATACACGTTCTATCAAAATGATATATGCTAAAATGCCTAATAAGTGTCTAAATTTAGCTTTTAAGTTTGAAAATAAGTTGTGAAACAAGTGACCAGGAAAAAAGGCTTCCACCCAATCAATTGTATTGTTTTTTTTTTTTAATAACGGAAAATCAATATCATTGAGTAAATAAATAAGTAAGTCTCCCCGGTAGCGTAGTTGGTAGCGTGCGTGCCTAGCCATACAGGGAATGCGGGTTAGATTCCCCATCTGTCGGATTTTAATAATCTAAAGAATGCAGGACTGGATGTCCATTGAGTAATTGTCTGACAAAGATTTCTCGTAAAAAATAATCTGTCAAGACGTCGTCACAATTTGCGGAGATCCATATATTCCTCTTTCGGAGTGGATATCTTCACACTGTGTAGATTCATATGCTATATGTTAGGTGCAAACATGGTATAAAAAATAACACCAGTTTTAGTCTTCATGTAGTCAAACGTTGTGCCTATTTAACGTTTTGACTTTGGCTCAAAATCATTAAATCAACCTATTTGTGCAATGTGGGTGACGTCCCTTTTCCTTTATACAGTTGAAATAATTAATGTTTTTTATGTAAAAAAATACGAGACGAAATATTTATAAGTTCTAGTTTTATTAATGGGCTTTATTTGGGATAGATTCAAACTCATTCTTTATTTAAATTAATTTTATTTTTTGTTTTAAATCATATTTATTTCAATACTTGGCTGTCTTTTTGTCTCCAGTTGGTTATCAGTGATGGTGACGAAAGTCAAATATAATAAATACAGCTATCCTATAAATAATGGCAGCCCATGTTACAGCTACTGTTCACCTTTTGAGAGCAGTATTTGTGACAGCCATACATTTATATGCTATAGGTAACTTGAGTTGACAAACGCATTGTTTGAGATATTTATAATGGATTTAAAAAACAACGCGGTAGAGTATTTTCTGTTTTATGGTATTGATAAATAATATTTTTTCCTGTAAGTCTTAAATTTGAATACAAAGTCGGTTAGAATGTATTCGGTAAAGTAAATAGTGTGTGTTTTTATTTCTATGTAATAGTTTTTCACCATTGATTGACAGCTTTAGAAAAAATATGTCCCATTATTTTGTTCCATACGAATGAAATATTTTGTTTTGTTGTCTGGCTTAACAAATAATGATTTTAGCAATTTTTGTTTTTTTAATAATATCGACGTACGTAAGGATGTCATTTTATGGACGTGGGAAATAACAACCAATGGGAATGCTTCGTTTAATGATCACGTAAGTATGTTTGATTGAATGAAATATATATTGTATTATCTATATATATATATATATCGACTGTGGAAAGGAAAATAGACGTAACTGACGCAGAACGAATTTTACAGGAGGCACAAGAAACATTTATTTAACGTCTAAATTATTTAAAACTGGTAAACTTCCATATGTGAGATCACTGTTAGCGACACGGGTTTCGCCTTTGCCAAAGTTTAAGGTGTGAAATTCTATATTTTAAATACATTACATCTGAAAAAAATTATATACATATTTGATCTTAAAGAAATTCTGCTTAGAAATCATGTTATTCATTGGGATTAGTTTGAGTTTTCAAATCAATTTCCGTCCAAAATTCAAATGGTATCGCAGTATTGTGGTACAGTATTAAATTTTATTTCCCCGGTAGCGTAGTTGGTAGCGTGTGCTATTAGCAATCCGGGGAATGTGGGTTCGATTCCCCATTTGTCGGATTTAAAAAATCTGAAAAATGCTGGACTGGATTGGAGTATTCGTCTGACAAACAATTCTCGTGAAAACTAATCTGTCAAGATGTTTTCACACTGTGCAGATCTATATGCTCTACGTTGGGAGTGAACATGGTATACAATAAAATAAAATTATTTGAATACTGTTTTATAAAAATAATAAATTGCTGGGCTGGTCATACTTCAATTGTATAAGATAGATATTTACGAATGTAGGTATGTGTCCTTTTGAGGGGAATCGATTTTTTAAACTGAGATTACCGAAAGAACAACAATAATATCTCGAGCCGTCACTGCTCAGGACAAAAGCAGTGGCGCACAGCAAAAATAATTGAATAGATAAAACGAAAGCACGAGTAACTGTGCCTTTGTCGCGGGCCTATGGCAATGTTTAATTGCCATACTAAAAAGATGTCCCGGGCCTTATAACTTTTCCTACTGTAATAATAGGGATTGAAACGGCCTCCCCCGTTTTTAAATGATTGCATTTGGGAAGAGACGGAGCCGGCTTAGGTATATAAATGGCGCGCAAAAGTAATTCGATTAATTAATTAAAATATTTGAATAAAGGGTATACCAAAAATTGGCTGTCATAATTTATTGTTCTGAAAAGAAATTAATTCTACTGACGTTTTTTCTTGAGAATTAACTGAAAATTAAATGAACAAAACAAAAATCGATTAATTAATGTGCAAACTTGGTAAATCTACTCATTATTAGATGAGAGTATAAAAACTGAAAACACACACACGAACGACTTACGAACGAGACACTTTTGATAGATCTGAATTCAAAATAGTAGAGTAACAAATTGTAGTGTTAGTCTCAGTCTATTCAGCCACTTATCACTGACAGAGTGAAGCTGTGACGCTGGACCTGGCTCGGCCACATATTGCGGATGCCTCAGGAAAGTCTGAACCTGACCTGCTTATTATTTAAGCCGACCGGTCGTCGGCGTCCCGGAAGGCCGCTAAATACTATCTGTAGTTTGTATTCGGCAGAGTTACGAGATGGCAGGTATGACTTGGGAGGACGCAAGAATACTAGCGGGCGACAGGGATGCACGTGGTGTCCACGCTCCACTTAAGGAACGAATATGGAAGAAGAAGTTTCAGATTACAATGAAGTGGTCAAATTTTTTTGGAACATTTTTTCGATGCATTTAAATAACGGTGAATTGGCAAATCAATGTGGGGCACACATATAATATTGTGCAACAAGATTAAGTAATTTTGAGCTAAATTTATACTTATAAAAAATGCACTTTAAGCCATCTAAATGCCATTCACGTATAGGAAATAAATATATTTATAATACACGTACTGACTAAATATATTGCTAAAAAAAACATGAAAACTATGACATATTCGGTAATTTAGATAGCTGTGTGAAAGTCTAGGTTATTTTTAGACTTATGGTAATGATGCAACCTTTTCCTGTCCGGTCGCAGATAAAAAGGACATTGGAAGGATAACGTTTTCCGACCATATACGAGATAAATGGAAAATGAAAGGAAGATGACCAGATATTACTTTCACAACTGTTTCGTAAATCGGAAAGACCGCTGGGAATATTTTGAATAAATATTTTTTTCCGACAAGTAATTCAATTTTCGTTATAATTTTCTCTCGTCTCGTCCAGTTCTTAAATTTACATCGTGCACATTTTTTTTTGTGAATAAGTAATTTATTTCTCCACAAAAATGAAAGATTTTTAAATAACGATTAAACGACGGTGATACTCATATATTTCTCGACCATGATGAAGGTTTGCTTTTGTAAAAATCGAACTTGTCTAGCTAATAATATCGATATACTGATTTATGTGCTTCCCGAACCCCAGAGTGGAGCATATAATACAATATTAAAATAAATGTTTTTTTACAATAATAATGATTACAAATGTATGTTCTTCGTCTTATAACTATGTTCTAAACTAGCAAACGAAAGTATTTTTATGGAAAATATTGTAGATATTCAAATCAGTGACAATATATAATTATAACTATAATACATATATACTGAAGAAAGGGAAAACGATATAGCCCCCCCAGAAGATAATTTACAGGAGGCACAAAAACATCTATTTAATAATTTTGGGTCAAAGTCAAAGATTAATTGGACACAACTTTGAAAATTTCGACGTTTGATGTATTAAGATTAAAACTGGTGTTTTATTCACCTGATGTGATAATAATTTATTAAAAAAAAACGATTTTTTTCGATTTAGTGGAAGTCCTTCGCAAATTTTACAGGCACTCCTTATTTCAAACTTAACCATATGCACGCCAACAACGTACCGGTGAGTCGGGCGACAACGTGCCCTGTACGCTAACTACTCACCCGTGAGTCGGGACTATTTTTCTCAATAAGCGTACAATATTCTAGATCTGAAAAGTGGTTTCAACATAAAATCATTAACTCATTGATGCATACGCATGACACATATGATGCGAGGTCACACCGAATATATGTGGGTCTCAATTTTTGTAAGTCAAATTATTTTTCTTGCATGTTTTAATATCTCGGAAATCTCTGGCGTATAGGGCAAATCATAAAGTCGCAACTGGCAATTGAAGAGTTAAAGAGACTTTTTACCTCTGTAAAATTTGGGTCGTTATCAATAAAAAATATGATACGAAAATTATTTTTCTTGCATGTTTTAATATCTCGAAAATCTCCGGTATACAGGGAAAATTATATACAACGCGACTGCCAGTTAAAGAGTTGAATACTAAAATTAAATGGTAATTTGGCGTTTGCAACTAACATCATTTTTGTAGTTTTATACATTTCGATTATCGAAAAAAGCTAGTTTGAAGAAACTGGAGGTTACGTCCTTTTTTATTTCTGTGGTGTATATACTATGTTCGATTATAAAGATAAGTTTCAATATACTAAATGTATTTTTTAATGTATATAAATATATGTGTTAAAAAATATTACTCATTTTAATATGGCATACGGTACGTAATCCACGACTTTCATGTCACCTTTTGTATCTCCGAAGAGAATGATGAGGAGGTTTACTGGGGGGCAGATAGCGGGAAAAGGGGATCGAAAAAGGTAAGTATAAAGGGTTTTCAGTGGTTGGTTCTGGTTGCTTCTCATTTCGGTGGAGTTTTCTAAACCACCTCCCATGAAAAATAGACAGTGATATCGTAAAAATAATATGTTTTCCCGAGTAGTTTTTCTTTGTTCGGTGATTTATTTCATAGTTTTTTTTTTCAATTAAAAGTTAGATAGGTATATCACCAGAATAATGACTCTCATAAAGTATTTTGCCAACCACTTTAATATAATACAAGTTTTTCGGAGTTCTAAATTTTGTCTATTGTGATCCAGCCCGAAGGCAAACTTTATTGTTGCAAGTTTTAATGGATTACTTATAATTAATTGCTCGGGTTAAAAAGTCGTACGTAGATAAAAATATAAAATAAATGCTGCACAATACATAAAATATTTTTAATGCAGCTTAAATTCGCAAACGAAAATAGACTTATTTTTTTTATAAAATAAATGTAAATGAAACTTTTATTAAACGCAAAAAATAATAAGCAAAATGTAGCATGTAATATTTAAAACCTTTTGAAGTGTGTACTACTTCCAAGTATTGCAGGCATCGCATATATTGTAATAGAAGCTTTTGCCAATAAGTCGTCTCTTAAAAAATATAACGTGCTTGTTAGTGTATGATCGTTAGCTTTTACATTTCCAATAAAGCTCCACGGATACGAAAATAATAAACGTCTAATTTAAAATGTAAAATTAAACATTTTTTGTCGTCGTATGTCATTCATTTGGTATGTTAGTAGTTTTATTCGCAAATATAGTAATTAGAAAAAGCAATTGAATATTGCTTACCTAAAATGATACAATGAGTGTATAATTTAAATTATTTCTTATACATTACTCATTTTATACTAACCCAGACACATTACTGAAACTTTCTTTCATTGTTGTATTTTTTTTTGAGGAATTATTTGCCAACACGTATTATTGGCTAAAGGCAGTGTTCCTAGTATACGATTAGTTATGAGTTTTCACACTCCCTTAGAGATATTATAGGAAATATATACTTGATAAGCAATAATTGATTTCTCATATACTACAGATCTCTGTATAACTGCCCTTTTAAAAGAAGGGTAGTAGTGGTTAGGTTAAAATTATAGTGGAATTTCTTAGTAGATGGCTCATCTTTTTTAAAAATTAACCGCATAAATTTTTACGAGTAAGCTATATTTGATATAGTTTACACGTGTTCGACTTCGCTTTTCACAATCTTTAAAGAAAAAAAAATCATCGAATGACTTTAAACTCTTTAAGCCGTGATGTAAGATCTTGCCCTGTACGTCAAAGATTTTCTATATATTAAAACATGCAATACAAATAATTTGACTTTCAAAATTAGAGACTCACAGATGTATGGTGTGACCTCTCATAATATGTGTCGTGCGTTTGCATTAATGAGGTAATGGGTTTATGTCGAAACCATTTTTCAGATCTAAAATATTGTACGTTTAGTAAGAGAAATTGTTTCGACTCACGGGTGAGTCGTTGGCGTACAAGGCACGTCTTCGCCCGACCCACTGGTGAGTCGTTGGCGTGCATATGGTTAATTAACATAAAGCGTAAAGCTTTTGGTTGAGATATTAATTCGTGTTAAACTCTTTTTCTTCTTGCGCCATATTTGCTCACTAAATTAGTATGTGGCTGCCACATGGCGTGTTCAGAAATCTCTGTAATCCGCCAGCTATCTTGCATCGTACCAGGTCATACCAGTATCCTTTAGTTCTCCCGAGTACGTCCTATAGATGGTACCCGTCGGTCTTCCAAGATGCCACAATTCTACCAGTTGGAAGAAGAGAGAAACATGATTTAGGTCGAATCTTGTTATATTTAATACATATAATTTATTATTTAATATTTTATAAGACGCTGAAAAAGATCGTATTCATATTAAAGTAGTAGTAAATATATCTTGATTTCTTCATGTTATTTTAGTAGACTATTATTTATACTGCAGTGTGGTGTGGTACATAGTACGTTGACCAAGGGTGTGTTGTACTTACGCGGCCAAACCTCACAAGTAAAGTACCCATATGCATAAATATGTGGTGTCCTTTTTCGGGCGCCTTGAAAAAGGGATTTCGTTTGAATTTATTCCGCCCTTATGTTTTGGCCGCACCGTGCGTCGCGGCGGGCCATTTAAATTGTGCCGAATTAGGGAAAACCGACACTCCGAATAATGCGGCAGGGCTGGATCGGGGGGCGACTTGACAAGAAGTATTCGGTTCACCGCACGAGGGTTGACGGATTCGGGGGCGGCAGTTTTTGAGTGCGACGAATGCAAGAGAGAATGGACATGGCATTTTTCTTGTTTAGGACTTTTAGAGGCAAATGTCAGCGTGAAAGAAACACCCACCACAGTGCACGGATGTCCAACTTCAAAACCGCGTATAAAACCAAAACAATTTTATGAAATTTCAGTTTTCGCAATTTGTTTATTATTGTGTTATATATAATGCGGTAAACAGACAACTGCACACATTACACAGCACTTCAATGTGTGCGGAAATGTCATTTGGGCACTTGTAATGTGTGCAGTTGTCATGGAACCATATAATGCATACACTACTATCGAATTCAATGTCAAAGACTGATAAATTTTAAATGCTTTCGTGGTAGAAAATGTTCTACTCTTGAACATGTTTTTTGATAGAGCATATTATAATTATTCTCAAAACGAACGATTGTTTGTTCCGGCAATTCGCTTGTTAAATATATTTACAATCAAATATTACTTTTTACTAATATTAATGAAGTTATATTACCTCATTATTTGATATAACAATTCAAATAGATAATTTGCATTGATTAAAAGTGTTTAAAAATGAAATTATATTTGTGGTACGTGTTTCTTAAGCTATAAATTATAATCATTTGACTAAATTTAATATCAAAAACTGTTGCAAATCAATAAATTGATCCTTAAAATAGTATATTTCAATCTCAATTATCCAGCATATTAAAGTGTATAAAGAAATGTGAGTATTCTGAATAGTTTATAATTCCGTTCGTAAAATATAATTGTAATTTAATTACTAATCTAGCCCTGTTTGTTTGTATTTATATCACACTTGTTTGTGCTTGAGTCAAAGCGATTAGTTCCACAGGGTTGGCAAGAAATTTTGGAAACGTAGAGGTGCTCAAAAAGCCCAAGGGCATTTCGAAAGTTTTAATTTGCAAAAGTTTTTTGACATTTCACGCTTGTAAATGATGATAATGTATGAATGAGAGTGCTTTTACTTCGTTTTAGACTATAGCTGTAAAACAATAGTGTGTGAGTACAGTTGTTGTAGCCTTATACGAACGACGGTTATTGACACGAGCGAGCTTAATTTTAAATATAATACAATTTGTTTCAAAGCTCTTCTTTATCCAATGATACATTTTATTTAAATACACAATCCATTGTGCGAAATCATGTAGGAAATCAGGGGTATTGTTTTAAAATAAAAACCTTCCGTCCAATATACGAACAGTAAACAGAGTAACATTATTAATTAATTAAGATTATTTTAAGCCATGCTATTCTTAAATGGCATAATAGAATTATAATCATTTATTTTCATCGGTTATCCGTGATTTTGTGGGGACATTTAGTGAAATGCCGTTTTATGATAATAATCCATGAGAACAGTAAGCCCCCTGTTTTATAAATATAAAAATCAATGTAACCTAAACTTCGATAACGTGATTACGTAATTATTTCTTTTGTTTTGAGTAATAACAGTTTAAATTTACGATAGAATTAATTTGCCATATAAATCTAATTAAATAAATACGAGTAAATATTTTTATCGATGTCACTTATACCTTAAGAAATTGCCGTAAAATGTATTTAACAGACAGACTCAAACATTAAATCTCGATTATCTCAAAACTCACTTTTTCGCTTCAACGTCTTTTGCCAGTAATACGACGATATATGCAATTATCTAGATGTAGATTCTATAGGCGGAGACTTTTAGATGAAAAAATAGCAATAAATTACGGGCAATTAGTGAATTTACATCCGATCGATAGAATCCCACAATGATTCCTTGGAGACCGAGGTCACACACGTTCCTATGTTTTACGGGAATATAATTTATAATGTGGGTTTACTAGAGTGGGATACTTATATCAACCGATAGGCTGGTGGATTGTGAGTAAGTTATTTGAAACCCGCCGGGAATATTTGGGTTGTATTATGTAAACATACCGTTTGAGGAAAAACTTATGCAAAGTATGTAATTGTTCAGTGTTGCATGTTATGTATTAAATTATTATTATATACCATAAATAGAGCATCTCATTTTAAGATTCGAAACTAACGAAGGATTATTCGAGGCTTAGTTTGAACAAAAAGACGCACGCAATAGGGGATGCTTGTTTTTCAGTTACCACTATTTTAGAAAATATTTATTATACTGTTATTATTTTTTTTATATCGATCGTATAAATGGAAAACAATATAACCCCCAGTTTTTTTACGAAATAGATGTTTTTCGACCACTATCATGTATACTATTTAATACAATACACGTTCTATTAAAAAAAGTGTTAGGTTAACATTTAAGTTTGAAATAACGAGTGCCTATTAAATTTATAACCAGGAAAAACGACTTCCACCGCATCAATTTAATTTGTTTTTCTTAAATAAATTATTAAATTGATATAAAATTGGGTGAATACAAACTAATTTTAGTCTTCATACACTTAAATGTTGTGTATATTTAATATTATATATTGACTTTGTATCAAAGCAGTTTTTTAAACGTTTTTTGTGCCTCCTAAAAATACATTCCTTGTAGGATATGTTAGGTTAGGTTAGGTCGTTGTATAGTCGGTATTAAATGTTGTGTTCAAGCTAAATCTATCTTTTATATAATGGTTAAGCATTTAACCCCGAAAAAATATCGGCTTATCAATTATGCAAGACAGGAAATTATACTGTTTTGTGATTTTTGTGTTTTGTTTGTTTTCTGTTTTGTGTATTTGAATCGGCACGTTAGATTCGAAGAATACAGTGTTTTTTAAACCTTATATGTTTTGAATGTGGAGTATATTAATTTCACAACGTAAAGACTTATCATAAAAGATTAGTTTTCGCGAGAATCAGCTATTCGATAAAAATACACCTCAATCACTTCGATCCTGTAGCATATTTGTTTTTTATTTATTTATTTATCGTGCCGAGTTTTAGGCTGGGACTTTCAGTACCAAAGTACACACGCTTACCAATTCGGGTGCCGAGGCTCAGGTATCTCATAAGCAATTAAAAAGACATGAAATCATGAATCAGATCATTTGTCTGCAAAATAGTTGACAATTTCAAAACGAATTTCTATTTTTGTATTCTCGGATGAAATCCAAATGTTTAAAATATTTTTTCTTTGATTTCAGGTATGTTCATGTTATTTTGGAAGACAGCGTCTTGACCCGAGTTATTTAGTAAGTGGTTTAAAGGTTATATATATATTTAGGGATCGTGACATTTAATCTATAGTCGTATTCAATCTTTCTGGAAGGCTTCTGCCTTTCAACATTTTCTAGAGCAACCCTTGAAGCCATATTGAGGACAAACGGTTTCAAATATACGAGCCAAGTATTTATTTTATATTCAATTATTTAATATTCTAAACGTATATGGACTTTAGTTGTGTGTATAAATCACGTTTTTATATCTCTTCATCATTCAAATCGTCGCATTAAAAAGTGTGTAAGACATGTCGTAAGTTGCATTAAAAAAATGGAAACATCTCTAGAATACGATATAATTAAAGTGATAAGTTGTAAAATATATTATACACGTATAGTAAAGTATGTTTTCGGTTGACACATTATTAAAAAAAAATTAGAAATGTGATAGTGAGTTACAAATTGCCATCATTTTTTTTAGTTGAATGAACACAAAATATCTCCGCATATACCGCAAATAAACGACCAAATAACGTCATATCATTTTGAACGCGACTTTAAAATACTAATTTTATAATTCATTAATCGATTAACTCTCACTTTCCGGTGGTGGATAGTGACTGACGAGTATTTACATATTATATTATTACGAAATAAAAATATTGATCAATATCAACCAAAGTAATTACTTTGTATTAAATATAGGACATGTATGTGTGTACGTGAATGGTATATGCATTTGGTATATGTGTATTAGACATTTTTGATCACTCATTTAAATGATATCATTATGTCTCAGAGGAGAAAAGAGGGAGCGTTTGTTGCGGCTGGAAATGCTGTCTCTGTGTTTGAATGATATCTGCCAAGGAATGTTATCTCTCTTGTTTGTGCCATTATTTTTTTATTTCTTGCACTACATTTATATTAGTTTACTTGTAATACACAGTAAAATGATATACATAGGTAGATCAAATAGATGGTCAAGGAGATTTTTAATAATTTCAGTTGAAAAGATACATTTCTTACTGCATATTCAGTAGTCAGCATTGTAGTTTTTGAGATAGTCAAGCGAAAGCTAGAGACGATAATTATTTCTCTGTTTTAAAACAGAAAATAAATACTTGCATTCAATGTATCTCATTACATTTTTAAGACCTTGTCTTTGACGCTGTTTTATTTTTACGAGAGACAGAACATCGTAAAACAACTGAGTTGAACCAGTTTAGATGGTTGACGAGTCAAGCACGAGAAATAAACTGATATTTAAGCAGAACTGAAAGAAAAACGGACTCCTGAAGGACTCGGTATATTAAAAGAAAGTGTTCCAAGAGCAGAGGAAAAGATCCATACCATTGGACAGTATTATGTACAGGTGGTTGCCAAAGCTACTAGGAAATAGCAATACTATGTTGGTACTGCTAAAATAAAAACTATGCATTCTAAATGTTTATATAGATAGTACTTAGTGGTCTTCCAGGACGCCGAAGACCAGTCAGCTTAAAGAATAGGCAGATCAGGTTAAGACTCTCTTGAGGCATCCGCAATATGTGGTTGAGGCAAATCCAGCGTCGCAACATCACTTTGTCAGTGATAAGTGACTGCATGGTCCGTTCTTTTATCTTGTCATTTCGAACCACCGTACCACCGTATCCTCAGAACCCGCCGCAGGCATCTGTTCTCAAAGTTTATAGTACAGTTGTTTTGGGCCTTTGTTAGGTGCCACATTTCACAACCGTAGAGCAGCACTGATAGAATGCATGCATTGACCAGATGGCATGAAGGTATGTGATGAAGTAAGCTTAACATTATTTATGCTGTAGTATAATTAGTGCACATTTGGAAAAAACAACGAAGAAAATTTAATGAATGCTAATGATTGCTTAAATTTTATGGATAATAAAGCTATTCATGTATTAGTAATCAGTTGCAAAACCCAAACCCCACTAAAGGTCGTCGAACACTAATTTTCAGACGACTTCAAAATATACAAAAACCTTTGTGGAATAATCCATCAAAATACGTCTTTCAAAAAACAGTGACCGCTGTTGATATTCATAATATTATCCGGCAAACCCTTCCGTAAAAAAGGTTGACCTCCTCTGATGGGTCACGTCCTCCCAGTACCCTGCTTTAGTGTCCCGTAGGCACGTTTTATGAGAGTCCCGTTCGGACCTTGTTCTCGTCCAGTGACGTGCGGAAATTTTCAATAGCAACGTCAAAGGCGACTGAATAATATTGGAAGGCTGAATGCGATAAATATTTAAGTAAAGTTCTCACATTTTTAAGGATAGTCGAAAGTAAACGAACAGTAGTATTGCAAGGCTTCAATTAAATATTTAAACAGTTTTCAGGTTTTACATAGTTTTACAAAGTAAATTTGCGTATCTGTTGCTGGAATTTACCGATTTACTACGAATGCATGCTTACGAATACGATTGAATTTTGAGAATTTTATTAGGAATCTTGTGTAAACAACCGTTCCTTGTAATACTATACATAATATTTAATGATATCTCGTTTGAATGAATGTTTCCCCTATAAAATCATTGAAATTACTTATTTGCCAAGAGGATTTTTATAATCAAAATACAAGTATTCATTTAGGCTCTATCATAAATCATTAGAAAGACGTGTTTTGTCTGTTGGTGTACAAATAAAGGCCTTTTCAATTGACCATTATTCATTAAAATTAAATCAATAAAATAATTAATAATAGACACATTAGGAGTATATTTCCAAAGAATACTTATTCCATTATGCCAAAATTTAAACGAGACAATTTCAAACAAGATTTTTTTGTTTAGAATAATCATAAAGTATGTAATATATATACACCATGTTCACTCCCAACATGGAGTATATGGATCTACACAAAGTGAAGATATCCACTCCGAAAGAGGAGTATATGGATCTCCGCAATGTGAAGATG
>JAGVSQ010006010.1:0-16929 GCA_022683975.1 Rhyacophila evoluta
AGATGCCGAAAGGCGAAACCCGGTTCGCTAACAGTGATCTCACATATGGAAGTTTGCCAGTTTAAAATAATTTAGAATTTAAGTATCCTTATATTTAAACTTCAAAGCCGCAAACGTTTAAGCCGTATAGACGTTTTATGGATATATTTTTTTGTAAATTGTTAGTACGCAGGTTAGAAAAAACTGCGATTGCTTCTTGTAGTTATATATCTCTGATAGGTTGTCTTTGTTATAATTAAAGTATTGATGTTTTCGAAGCATTATATGCAATAAAATGAAAAATTTTGATATGTGGCTTGGACATCTTCTGCTAAACTACATCCAATTCATCCATGTCTAAAATAGAGTTGTCGTTTGATGATGTACGCCAATAAAAGGTTTGTGCAAGATGGTGAGGATCACGTTTTTCGCCGCGCATCGCACAATCATTTGGAAACTGGAGTGTGGGAACCAAACGCGATCACTACGAGCAAACCAACCAACACAAGAAACTAGCATCGCCTATAGTCACTCTGCATGTATTATTATTTAATGTAGTGCATTGTGAATAAACATAGCCGGTGAATGGGACACTCATCGATCGGAGAGAATAAGACGAGAGATACTTATCGACCAATTGACATCGGTCGGTTTGATTCGATAGTAAGGGGAAAATTGTACCTGGCAATCGGCTATATTAATTGCTACGATTTAGTGTATTTCTTGGAAAAAGGTCTTCAAGGATGAAATCGACGTGGTTTCATTTTCCGGATATTTGAGAAGATCCCTGTCCGCATTTGTTTTCTCTTTCAATGAAATCTTCGCTCCCAAAGTAGAGCATATGGATCTACACAGTGTGAAGATATCCACTTTGAAAGTGGAGTATATGGATCACCGCAATGTGAGGACGTCTTGACAGATTATCTTTCACGAGAATCTTTTGTAAGACAATTCTGTAAGTCTTGCAATTTTAGGTTTTTTTAAAATTCGGACAGATGGTTAATCAAGCCCGCATACCACGAATTGCTAAGTGCGCACGCTACCAACTACGCTAACCGGGGAGACAGATATATTTAACGGAACTATAATAAAAAGAAGCCAAGAAAAGTTTTGACCGTAGGAAAAATATCTAGGATGATATGATATCTAGAAGGTGCCGCTTAATAGACATATCTATAGTTTGATCTGCAAATCAGCCAACTCCATATGTGTCAAATGTTTAAATGGCAACAAAGAACTGTGGTAAATTGGTATGTTACTGCTTGTGGTTGGCTGGTGTGTGTAGGTTGATTTCACGATTTTTTATGCATTTTGTGTGCGATAGAAAAACTGAAGCTGAAAAAATGGGTGGAGTTGGCTGGTTTGCGGATGATTTTTTGCATTTAGAAGAACTTCTCGAGTAGGTTCGATAATCTGTCGGACCAGTCGAACGTTATAAATTACGTTATTAAGAAAGGTAAAATTGGTAGATTTAAAAAAAAATCGATATCTTACAGGAGTGAAAATTTTTCTGAACAAGCTTCAATGTTAAGATTTTGTATGGGCATCGTGAATACTGCCGTTCACGCCAACTAATATCTTGGCAAGCTCCTTTTGAGTTACTTCTGGCACTTCAAAGAACGAGTCACTTTAGTTACGCTACGGTATACGTCTACATAACTGCAGTAGAGGCGTGACGAGTAATGGAGGGAAAATTAAAATAAAAAGAAAGAACAGGGATGATTACTGCTAAATACGGATGCAATTCACAGTGGCGTTAATCCGATTATCATTTTGCGTACACAAAAGTTCCACACAGTCTAGTGATTACTGTTGTTGCTTGAGGTCTGAGACATATATTCATAACGACTGTGGAAAGGAAGGACGCAGCCCTCAGTTTTTTTCAAAACATCTCCGTTTGATAATCACAATGTATACTACTCAATACACGTCCTATAATAAGAATGGCTTGTCAAATTTACAACCAGGAAAAAGCAGTTCCACAACACTTTTTTTGTTGTGATAATTGGGTAAATAAAATATCAGATTTAATATTCTGAGCCTCTGTCAAATACAGAGACTTAAAATGACTAAATATATAGTCTCTTTGCGAAGATTTTCTTGAAAAACATTATTATATTTTTCCTCCGTCTCGTATATATTGGAACTATCCGGAGACTGTTAAATATGGCTTGAAATAAATATTCATTGAGACGCGTTTTTGCTTGTATTAAATTCTTATCATTGGTCGATTATTTATAGTAAATTTTAATGATCAAGTTTTCAAAGTACGTCGTACTGGATTTTAAATTAATTTTTATAACGTCGTTTTCTCACATTATAGCTGCACCCTTATGTTGTTTTAATTTAGTACAGTAATGATTTTAAAAAATGATAGTGAATCATATCTTCGTCCAGATGAAATCATTTTGATTACCTTTGAGAATGAGGTTAACGGGCTTAATTAAGCGCACAATTTTACGCTAATTAATTGTTTAGATAAATCGATCGAATTGCCTTACTTTAAATTCAAATTCAAACTATAAATACGGAAAAATTAATCGCGGTTAGTCATAGTGTCGGTAAAAATAAATAATTATCGGCCGTTTGTTAAACGTTAAGGACGCATTTTGGATCGTTATTATTTATCAGTTCTCACCTGAGATAGCTCGTATTATCTCGCAAAATGTAATAAAATTTATGGCCATCAATAATTCAGTGATATTGTGAGCAAAGCGGACCATCCGCCCGAGGGGGGGTAGCATCAATTAAATTCAATATTCACTTGAATTTACGGCCGCCACCTTGCGAAATAACAGTTTATCCAGTACACTACGAATTCGATACACACGTGACAGCGCTTCTCAAATATTCATACATTGCAATATGCAATAACACGCGTTTGGAAAAACTAAGCACGACGATTTTTGTAATTATTACAATAGAGTATTTCTAGTAAAAAATATCCAAGTCGACTGCGGAAAGGAAAAAGGAGTAACCCTCTATATTTCAAAATAGCTTTTATTCGGTAATAAGAATGTGTAAATATTAATACACGTTCTATCACAAGCACGTACACTGAACTTAGCTTTTAACCCTTTCATTAGTGAGTTAATTTTGTATGCATACAATTTTTAAACACTACAATCTTTCCCTGGTATTATCAATTTGTAAACAATGCTCTTCTATTTCCAAGCAATGAACAAAATAAACTAAACAGTTATTCCAAATTGGTAAGAATGTGGATGAAATTACCACATGTCGCCGCTTCCATTTCGGAATCAAATGATTCAGAACTTTATGGTGTTAATTAAATTGATAGGAATGAAAGATTTTAGTGTTTAAAACGTGTGTGCATATAAAATTATCTCACTAAAGAAAGAATTAAACTAAGGGCTGATACGATGAAAATCTAATGCAGTATTGTTTGATCTACGATAATTGACGAAAACCACAAAGGATAGTTAAGAATGGAAAGGTATTCTGGTATTCGATGATGTTTATGGAAAGTATTATTAGGAGAATGTTTTTTTTATGGTCTTCAAGTATACAAGGCTTAGATTGTCTTTTTTGGATCCATATATCGAATGCGAGCCACAGTTTGTCATTGGGATTACGATAGCCTGAACACATAACTTTATTTAGAATCCTAGTGGATCCAGTTGTCCAAGCCTCGGGCAGTACTCGATTGAATATATTGCAAGTGGACACGTACGTAAATATATATTACATGTTATATACCTGCGCGAATGTTTTAATTTTAGCAACTAATCTGATATCAAAATTGTAACCTCGCTAAAAAAGAAGGTTTTCAATTATAACTCACTTTAAATTGGGAAAAGTGGCGTAGAAATACATTTTCAATTATGTCTGGACTAAACATGGAGCTTATAGATATTTAGAGCATTGCCTTCACAATAATTGGAATAAGAAAGAAATCCTGCAATTTTCTTTTATGCAACTACAAGATTTATACCCATGACATTTGATTTCGTAGCGAACGCGAATACCCACTCGACCACTGATCTAAGTAGCGTAACGTAGAGGTTTGTGTGCGCGTCTAGCAATCGGGGGAATAAGGATTTGATTCCCACATCTGCCGGATTTAGAAAATGCAGGACTCGATCCCAATTGAGACATCTGACAAATAGTTCTCGTGAAAAATAATCTGTCAAGATGTCTTCACATTGCAGAGATCTATGTACTTCACTTTTGGAGTGGATCTCTTCGTAATGTTTATCTCCACTTTGGTGGCGAAATGGCAAAAGATAATAAAAAGATAAAATAAAGATAATAAAATAAGAATAAAGATAATAAACTATTTAATTATTTATCAGAGATTGTGTTTTATTCATGGAACTCTATCCTTTACTTGTAAAAATATTTTACTTACATAGGATTTCAAATCATGCACGAAAGTAAAAAGATGTGGAAAAGGGAAGCAAGATTGTTTTTAAGTCTGACATTGTTTAGTAAATGCTACTTATTTTACTGTAAATGTCTTCATTTGCTAATCTACAAAAATGTGAAACAACTGAAATAGCTATCAACAATTTCTTACAAATAAGTATCCAGAAGTGAAATTAAAAGGTTTATTACTCTTCTTACTAATCAACTACAGCGTAGGGCGTTTAATGAAAGAAAAAAAATAGAAAGTGGTCAAGGATAAGCGATGAAATCGATATTTTCATGTGAATGATATGGCAATGGGCTCGAAATTTTCTCGGAAATGATATTCAATAAAACATACAATCATCTTGTTTATTTTTTATTGTATATTATTTTCGATTTCAGCACACTAGAGTACGTAGTATCTTAAGTCTTGGGTACTTTAGATTAACTCTCTAAAAATTCCCGTCGAATAAAGTAAGTCGCTTCTCGATACCAGAGCTCCGAGGTACGCCCGATTAAGACAGCTTAATCGTAAAATTTATATAAAGTTCGGCATGAAAAATGGTAGTGCACGAGAAGTGTCTAAAACTGAGGATTCCTCCATTGAACAGTGAACTTTTCTCAAGAGTGATTTAAATTAAACTTTAAATCTAAAATAACGACGAAACACATTAAATATCTACGTTCGGTTTAGCTATATTTACCATATTTGGTTCTTCTCATTACAATAACGGGTAGGTTAGTTCCAAAGCGTAATTTATGTGGGAATCTTCTGCGGTAGAACGTAGAGCGTCCGATTTGTTGCAAAATCAACACTAACGCAATTGCACAGCAGTTAACTAAAGTTTAACTGCTTACCAATGGTAATCTGGAGCATTGTCTGCAGATCGATATGCAGTGGTTAATTGAGTCGAGATGTATGGGAACCAGAGGCGGATTGACCAATGCGTGGCTTACACAAATTGGTGAGAAGAAGTATCAGCCATTCGAAATAATAAACAATCGATTGAGTATTGACTGAGTTGGCATTAACTCAGTAAACTTTCAACAACATTACAACGAGTATATAAAATACCGACGTCAATATTGCAGAAACACGTAAATCGATTTGAATTAAGTCACTCTGTAAAGTATAGTTTTATTTCTTGTAATTTTTCATATCATTGAGACACTTTTTATTGAGACATATATTTATAAAAGGTCTACAAATTATGCCAATGATAAAATAAATTGTAACAAATAAAACTGCCCTTTAAAAAGCGATTTAAAACAACAATTCGAGTTACGTGTTCCTGCAATATTGGACAAACAATAAGAAATCGCGAATTTTATGAACCGATCTTTGAGAAGTCCAGTTGTGTCCAGACACGGTGAAGTACCTATCTCTATAAGATTTTTTACATTGTAGAACTACTGTTTAACATTTTATTTAAAGCCATGTTCGCTCTCTAAGTGGAGCATATAGATCCATACAGTGTGACGATATGCACCCCGAAAGAGAAGTATATGGATCTCCGCGATGTGAAGACGTCTTGACAGATTATTTTTTACGAGAAATGTTTTTTAGACAATTACTCAATCAAATGGGCGCCTAGTCTTGCACTTTTGGCTTTTTTAATCCGAAAAATGCTGAATCGAACCCGCATTTCCCGGATTGCTTGGCGCGCACGCTACCAACTA
The DNA here is from genome assembly GCA_022683975.1 of Rhyacophila evoluta. NCBI lineage: Eukaryota > Metazoa > Arthropoda > Insecta > Trichoptera > Rhyacophilidae > Rhyacophila > Rhyacophila evoluta. Next base: position 6,031 of record JAGVSQ010006010.1, read on the forward strand.
CGCTACCGGGGAGACAATTAAATCCAAATTAGCACGTACATTATTTCATTACATTTTTCGCCTATATATAACTATGTAAGTATACTAATTTATTATATATATATTTTTTTACCATGTTCGCTCTCAAACGTATGGCTCCCATATGATTTTAAACAGTGTGAAGATATGGATTTAAGCAGTGTTAAGATATCTACTGTGAAAGTGGAACAGAAGGATCTCTGCAATGTGAAGATGCCTTGACAGATTATTTTTTAACGAGAATTGTTTGTCAGGCAATACAATTTGGATTTTTTTAATCCGACAGATGTGGGAATTAAACCCGCACAATGAATGTGGATAAGTAGAAGGCGGTGAAGGTAAAATCAAGAGCAAGCCTTCGAATATAATGTATGATACTTTCACAGTGAAATATTGTATCAAATTTTTCCACAGAACTAGTTAGTGTTGAATAGTTGTTTATGTTGAAAAAAAAAATATATCTATTAAATACCGACAATTCCACTTTATTGATTAATGAATATTGATTTGTTATCAATATATCACCAGTTGAATTCAGTAATAATTGCCAAGCATCGGGCAGCCATCTACAAATCTCAAATTAAAAATGAATATAAACATTCATAAATCACAAATATATTGGACCGACAAGGTTAGTTGTGTCGAGCATGCAAATATCACTATGGATTAAATAGTTATTTCGTTATCAATAATACTTTTTTCACCGGAGGCTGAGTAGGTATCGATATTAGAGAAATTAGCATGGATAATTAATAGTTTCTATCCCATGGCTTTATCGAATGTGAAAAAACAAAGATAAACAGGATTTTTACTAATTAATAATTACTTAGCGGACATTTAAAATTAATAAAATTACGTTGATAAAATCTGTTGTAAATATCAATGTAAATATCATAGACTTTGAATATTATCTTGTTTTAAAAACACGGATACTTAATTAATAGTAGAAGTGAAGCCACTTTTTATGACTTCACTCACTGCAACGTTAATATGGTATCGATTCGAGTTTAGAAATTGTGATCGAGAATTCTCGAGAAATTTTGATTTTTTTTCTCGAGAATTTGTTCATGAAAATATCGAGAATTTTTTTTTATTATGGAAATTAAGCAACGTTAATTTGACTTGGTAAAAGAGCATTGTGAAACAGCATTAAGCACAGCAAAAGAAACGTTTTATCTTTATATCTATAACTTTAATACCATATTATTTTTGCTGTATAGTATTTATTTGTGAACCATTTATTAAAAAAATAAAAAGTTTAGCCTTGTATGATTTTAGTATTTAATTTAAAATGAATGTGCGATATTCCAACAAAATTTTGAAAATTCTCGATAATACTATGTAAATAAAATTCTCTAATTCTCGAGAAATTTTCAAAATCGAGAATTTAAAAAAGTCGATAATTCAAAATCAATATTCGAGTATGGTTGCGTGGAAAACGTTCACGGTAAACGGGAGTTCATAATATTCCTTACTATTTCAATAGAGTATTTTTTCTATTATTTTTGTTAAGAATGTGGTGAAGTTGTGACTGATATTTACACATAAAAATCAAACTTAAATGCGATTATGTTAATTTTATTTTACTTGTTGAGATTATCGAAAATTATTAATCACAATATACAATAAATAAAAAACATAATTAATGTAAAAAGATAGTTCAGAGAGATAGACAGATAGATCCTAGTTAAAATATATACATAAAACAACATTAATCGATACTCATCTCACTCAGGTGGAAGATGTAAATAACCCAGGCGATTTCGCTCCACATGGCCACTGCTCACTCTATTGGCATTACTACCGTTTGTGCCAGGGTATCTCAAAATATTCAAACTACTGCCGTTTTAATGTTATTGAATTTTATATTCTATACGTTTATTTAGATAGACTTGGTTATTATCTTGTCATTACAGACAAAGCCATAAATGATAAAAATAAAACCATTTTTTTGTAGGATTTATGATCAATTTGATTAAAATATGATCAGATATTCAAATCAAAGACGTACTGAATAATCCGTGAGCTCTCTATCGTAACTCATAACTCAAGAACATAACACTCTGGAAAGCAAAGTCTCTTGATTCGTAATGTTACAATAACAAATTAAAACAGATATTTAAAATGCCAAGGTTAAATAAACACGTTACTCATTGTTATTATGTTCAGTGTTGGTGGAACCTCAGTATACGTTTTTATATGTTCCAAATTCTTGGACTTGCACCAAACGGGATGTATATCAAATTAATAATTACATGAGGGAAAGGAAAATATCTGAAATTCTCGGTATCCACCCTATATAGTGAGAGAACAGACAGCGGGCTCCATATCATCCGTGGAAAGGAGAAATAACTTAACCCACATAGAATAAATTATGCAGGAGGCACAAAATACGTTTATTTTAATGATTTTGAGCCAAAGCCAAAACATTACATATACACAACCTTCAAGTGCATGGAGACTAAATCTGGTATTTTATTTACTTAATATTGTATTAATTTAATAAATTATTTTTAAAAAACCAAAAAAATTGATTGGGCGGAAGCCCTTTTTCCTGGTCGCAAATTTCACAGGGCATTTTTCAAAAGCTAAATTTAGACACAAATATGGCATTTTCAGTTTACATCCTTTTGATAGCACGTGTACTAAGCTGTGTACATTCAGATTATTGAGTAAAAGCTATTTTGAAAAATTGAGGGTTACGTCATTTTTCCTCTCCACAGTCGGCATAGTTTCAGTTAGGTAAGAGGAAGGGGAAAATATTGAAGTGAGGAGTCATATAAACGACGTTGATCTTTCTTTTACAACTATAGTTAATGTGTAGCATAAGAAACGTTCATTAATTGATTAATACCAACAGAAATAAATATTTTGTATTAAATCTAGGACCAGCATGTGTGTGTATTGGATGAAGTTAGTATTTGTTTAGGGCAGCGTCGATCATTCATTCAAATGACGTCACTGTCCCTCGGAGGGGAAGAGAGGGAGCATTCTAAGTGGTCACAAATGTGTGTAAATGATGTCTGCCTTAGAATGTCTTCTCTCTGTTTCCCCTGCTACTTTTTCATGCCTGCATCTATTCTATATTATTCGACTTTATACACAATACTATTTATTTATTTATTACATGTTGTAACATTACAAATTACAAGTTTAATAGGTTAACAACACGATGTACATATAGTTACGACGAAAATATCAAAAACATATTAAAATATAAAAATGATTTATATAGCTAATTACAACAATTGATCTAGCAGATTTTACTAAATTAGAATTTGAATCATACATTTTAATTGGTACCTTGGAGTCCAGAAAGGCAAGAGTTAATAAATTTTAGCTTATATGACTAACATTTTTATAACACAACTGGATATCAGAATGACATGTACAATTTAAGCCCTTCAAGTAACTAATAGAGATTTTTTGAAGCGTTTTTTTTATCTTTCAAATGAGTTTCTCCTGTCGCTTAAGTATACAAAACGTGTCGGATTGTCAAGAGAATATATAAAAAAAAATTAGCTTAAAAGATACATATTAATTTATCATTGCTTTTCTGTTAAGGTAGATAAAATAATGAACACTCCTCATATATCGATTAAATCGAATGCAAAACAGATGTTATTTACACATAAACAAGAAACCAATTTTGATTAGACACACTTGTGTACCTGTTGGATTATTTATTTCCCAGCAACAGACGCCAAGCGTGTGAAACGTTCGAGTATGTGTGTGGTTTTTTTAGTTGTTTTTTTTCGTGTGGTATATAAAACAAAAAAAATATATGCAACTACTTATTCAAATTAGAACGAATAAACTTATATGAACATTATAATGATGGAATGAATGATCGATATAATAGTATACATGGTCTCTTTTGATGAATTATAACAGGCCTGAATTTCCGCTAGACTACGGAGTATATTATAAAACAGAAACGACAAACGTTCGGCGCGCGTATCGCGTTAAAATATTAAAACACGCGGAAACAGATACTTGCGGTGGCGCCAGGACAAAAATTTGTAACATTAAATGTCAAAGGAGTATGAGTTTCAGCGATAGCCGTAAATATTAATGTGTATTCTTACTACATACATTATATCTCGTGACTATTTTTTTCACATGTGTAAACGATCCACTAAATATGAATATATATTTATATATTTAATGTTAGTTTTTAGAACATGAATTACATTGTAACCATAAATCCTGGTGCAAGATATTTTGTCAAAATAAATTATTATTTTTTAAATTGTCGACATTCATATGATTCACATGCCTTTCAACGGCATATTGTCGTTGAATTGTTAAAACCCCCGATGTAAAATTTTTGTCAAAAGGAAATTTTTGCATTTTTTTGTTTTTTTCATATTCGACCGCACAGTTTTGTAAAGCCTCCAAGGTTCCTTATGGCACTTGAATTTAAATATAGTTGAAAAAAGAAACCCCCAACGTATTATGTATTATTGTGACAAAACGCAGTTTCTCACTCTCCTGAAATGTTTCAATTTTATGACATCGGACGGTCTGACCTTTTGTCGCCATATTTTCAAAGCCACTGTCTTGTTTTTCAATAAAAAGTTATTGTTTATTTCAATATAAATACTAGGTAGATCTATCAATGGTATGTGATAGTCATTACAATTACACCATTTGTTTTAGGCTAGAAAAAAATATGTAATCAGTATGAAAAAATGAGAAAAAAAAGTTAACTTTAACATTGAAAAATTCCCTTATGCTGTTTATGAAATTATTGTTGTTCACAGAAACACATAAAATGCCACATAAATCAGTCATATGCGTTCAAATTTGTTCTCAATTGCAACTTTGATTCCGAAATGGGAGCGGCTACGTGTGGTTATGTTATACACATTCTTACCAATTTGGAATATCTTTTCAGTTTATTTTATTGGTTATTTGGAAATAAAAGAGCATTGTTTACAAATCGACATGTCCAATTCGATTGATTTTATGATATTAGTTGATACGGTAGTAGTGAAATATATTAGTGTTTAAAACGTGTGTGCCTAAAAAATTAACTCACTTATGAAAGAGTTGACAGCTCAACGACTATTTAGATATGAAAAAAATATATACAAGTCATATTTAAATTAGAGTAGTATCACAAAGGTGCATGCCTTTTCTAAAATATATATATTTAAATCAATAATAGAAATTCGTCGACGCTTCGGTTAACTATCTCTGGAATAAAATTTTACAACATACAGTTATGCTAATAGTCCGTCGATAACACAGTCAAAGTTCTTATGAGAATATGCTATCAACCATTCGCAATTTTTTTTACCATGTTCGCTTCTAAAGTGGACCATATGGATCTACACAGTTTGAAGATATCCACCCCGAAAGTGGAGTATATAGGATCTCCGCAATGTGAATACGTCTCGACAGATTATTTTTCACGAGAATTGTTTATCAGACAATTGCTTCACCCAATGGGCGTTCGCATAGCTTATTCAATCCTTGGACAGAAATTATGAATTGTTATATCAACGAAGACATTTATCCTGGTTGCAATTTATACAGGCTTACCTTTATCAAACTTGAAAACTAAATTTAGATAATAATTCTATATTTGCAGCTTATATCTTTTTTTATAGAACATGTATATGTTGTGATTATAGAAAAAATACTATTTTGAAAAAAACCTGATGGTTAAGTCCTTTTTCCTTTCCATAGTCGTTGTGTTTTTTAAGTTTTTCGACTTAAAAATAAGCGCTCATATCGTCGCTAATATTGAAGGAACACGTAACTCGATTTATTGGCTTAATTCACTTTGTAAAATATGGTTTTACATCTTGCTTTGACACATTTTTGTATATACACATATGTTTATAAAACTGTTAACGTGTTAATGCAAAAATGTGCAGTAATACAAGAGATTTAAAAAAATATATATACAACCAAAAAATCGAACTACGTGTTCCTGCAATAATCATCTTTTAGCAGAAGTGGGTCAACTATGGAAATGATTGATTGAACACTGTACTAACGTTGTATGACATGAAATAATTAATGTACTAGCTATTTAATAGGTTTAAAATAGTATAAATATTTACGATGTGGCAGTACACCTGCAATGAAGCGATACGAATCAATCAAGAATCAAAAGCATCCATTGCCGTATACTAAACGATTTGGCGCCAAGTGACATAATTGCAAGCGATACGCTCTCCCGTGGCACTAATGCACCAACTCGAATGTCAGCTCGTGATAATTAATGGCAAAGTGGCTGCCGTGTACGAAGGTAAATTAAAGATTATTTGCAACGCGAGCAGCTGACGGGCGAGCAATTTAGATTATTTTTAATTATCGTAACTAATCCTATCTAAAATGCATATTATAACAGTAGTATAATAAACACGCGTTCGCGGTAATATTACTATTGTAATTAGCGTAAATGAGATATTTGTGATTCTATGAAATTTTTATCAATTTCTCTCTATTAACAAATTACCAGAATCAATAACAATGATTTTCGCTGCTGATAACGCTGCATTTTGTCGCCAATGTTGCAGGAACACGTATCTTGATTTTTTGGTCACAAATAATTTATAAACGTATATGTTAATGTAAAAATGTACCAATAATACAAGAGATTTCAAAAACTAAAACTATACTTTACCAAGTGAATTAAGACAAAAAACCTAACCTAACCTAACCAGTAGATGGCGTCTAGAAATAATTTTTCGTGTTTTGACATTTACGTGAGTTCACATCTTCACACTGTGTAAATAAATCCATAGGCTTCACTTTATATATAGTATTATAAAATAATATTACGCATTAGGGCACTATGGATGTCGTGGCGACAGAGCGACGGTGACAAAACGACGGGAACATGTGCAAAATAGCTATAAATATAACACGCTGCCGTTCTTGCTCACTCACTTACTTAAAGCTATTTTGCATCTCTGTTACGGTCGCCTTGACGCGGTCGCTCTGCTGTCGTCCCCGCGGTATTAGAATGTAATATGTGTAACAAAGTCGGTTTTATTTTCTTTTCTCGATAGTTTTAATTTAAATGAATTTATTTTTACGTGTGGCACGTCGTAAGTCGAGTACAGGTAGGAGCTGCTACCGACGCTAATAGCGCGAGATTAACCATGTCGGTGTTTTTTTTATTACCATGATTTTTACACTATATGAATCTACACAACATGAGGATATCCACTCCGAAAGAGTAGTAAATGAATTTCCGCAATGTGAAGACATGTTTTGGCAGACAATTTTTCACGAGAATCGTTTGCAAGCTATAGCCCTGGCCCCTGAACATAAAGACACACTACGATTTTATACTTAACGTGTAATGAGTGGATTTAATGTCTTTGTATGTAATTATATTAAACTTAATACCACGTTCGCTCCCACAGTCGGGCATATAGATCTACACATTGTGAAGATATCCACTCCGAAAGTGGAGTACATATATGAATTTCCGCAATGTGAAGACGTCTCGACACAATTTTTTATTTGTCAGACAACTGCTCAACCGAATGGGCATCCAGTACTGCGTATTTAGGTTTGTTAAATCCGACAAGTGGGGAATCGAACCAGCATTCCCCGGATTGCTAGGCCCGCACGCTACCAACTACGCTAACCGAGGAGTATATCGCCTTTTTAAAAGTAAATCTCATTAAGTGCATTTTTATAGTTTTGAGATATTGAAGTTTTAAGATATTTTTTGCGATATAAAATCCGTTTCTTTCTGTTTTTTTCTCCGTTAATAGGATAGCCATCGTCAAACTGATTTTTTGCAAACGATAGGCCTTGTAAAAATTAATGGATCTATCAAAAAAAGTCAGTTTGGCCAAAATGGACTTAATGAGTTTTACCTTTAAAGGGACGATATGTAAATACTATATGGTTTGACTTAGTAGTGGTCGGAGCTACTGTGTGACATATTATTGTGGTTTTCCTGAATTATTATGCCGCATCGGTATACGATCAAGTCAGTTAACTTAGCGCGCGAGTGCCTTGTCTAAAAATGCTTGTTAATTGCAGAGTCACGCAGTCAATTTGGCGGTATCCAAAAAAAAAGCACCCATTGTACCTGTCTCTGCAAATGACCCTGCACACATATGGGCGATGTGATTTCTATTAATACAGCTAGAGGTACACGCGCATATTATCAAGCATCCGGAATCGCTGGGAAGAAAAAAATCTCACGTACCAACAGCACATTATATTCTACTGAACAATATGGACGTGCCCTGGGGCTCGCCGTCACTTTTACACGTTGTCTACCCGAAACAGATTATTCTAAGAGACGAATGAGTTTTTAAAGTAACACCAGGTTGTGGATAATAAGTGACCAGTATACTGCCCTGCTAAGTAAACACACAATATCCACATAGGGAATTACACACAAGATATTGTGTTTTCACTAAGCATGGCAGTATAGTGGAACCTCGATATAACAGACCAATGTCGGTGATCGAACTGAAAGTCCGTTATGTAAAAATCGGGTTTCTGACTGCATTTTATTATAGTTGTTATAGTCAAGAAAAAAAAAGTTTTGTCAGCTCTTTCAATGTCATTATATAATCAACTGTCTAAATTTACGAAAATGTTTTACAAATTTGCTAAAAAAAGACACTAACTTCATCTGCTTTTTCGCTCTCTGTCAGGATGTGATACTCATGGTCACCTTCATCTACTTCTAACATTTTCTTTGGCTAATTCTTCTGTGTTTTTCAACAGAAATTTTTCTAACCTGCATACTAACCATTTACAAAAATAATATCTACAAAACTTCCATGTGGTTTGAGCGTTTTTGGCTTTTAAGTTTAAATACTTCTTCTTATACCATGTTCGCTCCCAAAGTGGAGCATATGGATCTACACAGTGTGAAGATATTCACTCCGAAAGTGGAGTATATGAATCTTCGCAATGTGAAAACGTCTTGATATATTATTTTTTACGAGAATTGTTTATCAGACAATTGCTCAGCCCAATGGGCATCCAGTTTTGTATTTTTGGATTCAAAAAATCCGTCAGGAATCGAGCCCGCATTCCCCATTGCTAGATTCGCACGCTACGAACCACTGGGAGACAATACTTAGAAGTTTATATACAAAGTTACTTAATTACAAATATTTTTTTGACAATACCTATTCTAAGTTATAATAATTATTATATTGTCACTTATTCTCTCACTCAAATATTATATATTTTCAATAAATGTATGTATATTGCATTGTATCTATACAGAAATACACTAAATATAACCAATCCAAAGATTTTATGTGCAAAGACTAATATTATATTAACATTCAACCCAGAAAGCATTCAATAACTTTTAAAGTATAATATTTTTCAATAATCTAGTAATCAGGAAAGATGTGGTATATTCTATGTAGATATTTAAATTTTTTAAAACTGGTAAACTTCTATATGTGAAATCTTTGTCATTATATGTGGGCAGTGAGCAAAAATATAACATACTGGGTATGTATATGTATATTTAGGCAGTATATTAATATAGCCTGAAGATGCCAAAATACGGAACCTGGGTCGCTAACAGTGATCTCACATATGGAAGTTTACCACTTTAAATAATTTAGAATTTAAAATCAATTTCCATCAAGCACCATCAGTCAAAAATATTAATTATTCCATGTAAGTATTTAAATTTCATATTACAGGCTTAATAATACAAAAGTTATAGTAAATGTTCAAGAGTTTCTTTAAATTTTCAATCGCGCAATTACTCAATTCGGTTGGCTTGGACGTCTTCTGCTTAACCACATCTAAATATTATTAATTTTTTAATCGTTGTATATTTGACGTAATATTCAACGGGTAAAATATAGTCTCCCCAGTTAGCGTAGTTGGTAGCATGCGAGCCTAGCAATCCGGGGAATGCGGCTTCGATGCCCCATCTGTCGGATTTAAAAAATCTGAAAATGCAGGACTGGATCCCCATTGGGTTGGGTAGTTGTCTGACAAACGATTCTCGTGAAAAATATCTGTCATGGCGTCTTCACATTGGGAGCGAACATGGTATATAATAAAAATAATAATGATGGAATCTGATATTGAATGTGTTAATGCTACAAAAATTCTTTTATATTATATTGTTATAACTTATCTATAACACATGTACTTAATACATATAAATAACATATTATAAAAGTCACATTTCCTTACTGGATTTTGAACAAGTGCCTATCTATCACTCTATTACAATAACAAGTGTATCACGGACCTTTATGCGAAATATTAATTTATTTAACAAAGAGATTGTAGACAGATTCGGCCGGTAGCAAACACAGAGAGAAAAAAAAACAACCTGAATGAGTTATTCTATATTATAAAACGTGTTATTAAATCGTCGGTTTAAATTAATTCTACTTGATTTCGGATGAGGAATTATCACGCTTTGGTTTTTATTATGATTTATACGATAATAGTATACATGGTTTGATTTAAATGATAATTCATTAATTAATTGTGTTTTAATTCAGCTTATTGTAATAATGTTACAGTAGTGAAATAATAAAACGAATTGAACTGTAACAGATTTTTCTTGCAAATCGTACTGAAACGGAGTTACGAGCTCGAATCCTATTTATCTATAATTAACGTAAAATATTATAATACAGTAGAGCCTCGATATAACGGACGAAATTTCGGGTCAAATGTGAAAATTATTGAAAAAATCATGTTTTAAACAGTGTCACGCTTGTGAACAATGTTCTGGATATGACAAATGTAGAATACTTTTCGCATTCGAAATGAGAAATTTTAAAAATCATATTTTATTCAAAATTATTTAAAACTGGTAAACTTCCATATGTGACATCACAGTGAGCGAACATATAACATACTACCAATAAATCCTATTGTAACTTACTATTT
>JAGVSQ010006011.1:0-16925 GCA_022683975.1 Rhyacophila evoluta
TTCGGCATCTTCAGGCTACATTATATGTGGGCAGTGAGCAAACGTATAACATACTATATTATATTGCATGTATAAGCTTTGACCGGTCAGCATGCGTTCACGTGTCTTAAAAAACAAATCTCTAACTTATTTATACTTTTGACAGGGTCCTCGTATTTAACAAGTAACTTATATGAAATGACATTTTTTCAATGTCTGTTTGATATGTATCATAATTATTTCACGAGCTCAGTGTCGCGAACGAGGCTTCACCTTTCGGTTATAATTAATAATGGATTTCATTACTAAGCAAAGGTGTGTGTTTCTTGTCTGCCAACAAAGGTGACGGCCTCCGTGGGGCCATTCGTCGTTCGGTTAATGCCTCGCGATAAAGATGCATTGTAATGGTGCACCGCGGCAATGTTGCGAAATAATGTCGACAGTCGCTGAACGAATGACTTGCCAGTTGCATATTACCACTAAACCGTCACCAGGTACACTCAAGCCTAACAATGCCAAATATAATACATTTCGGATTGAAATTAATTAAATCGCCTAGGAGTTCGATTTTGAAAGTTCTAAAACGAGGGTTCAAATCAGATAACTAAATTTCCAGTACGTTGATCGATTAACTAACCAACCCTTGTGAAAATCTATCAATTTCATCTACAATTTAATATTACATATTCGGACGGACGCCACAAGCGCTACCGAGTCGGAAAAAAGACATTAGCAATAACATTTGGCTACGCCTATTTATACTTATCGCTTACAATAAACAAAGATAAGTTATATTGCGTACGAGTCACCCCTAGAGCAATTTAACAAACTATGACGAGCGTCAGCCTCTACCAATATTAGACAAAGACATATGATGTATGTCATTAGACAGCAACTTCTACTATTACTTATCTACGGAGACTAAATAAAATTACTTTTTTCTTTGATTTGAAAAGTCATTTTTATTATTCAGTCACCATAAAACTCCAAAATCTTTCTTCTATCTATCAAAAACTCTTTCTCTTGAAGTGGAAAACAAGTTTTGACACTATTTTTAACGAGATTTGGCAGTCAAGCAATAATAAATACATATTTCAAATAATATAAAATAATGTAAAATTACCCGCCTTACAAGTGTTTAAAATTTTCTATATGAAACAGTTCGACGAATTCACATCGTTTCGACTGGAGGTCAAAAATCGCTAAAAATTCGAACAAAAAAGTGCATTATAGGTCTTACCAGTCTGCATAACAAACAATACATAATTAATTATCAATGACCATTCATATCTTACATCTTGAAATTGAGAATAAATATTTAATATTTATTTAGAAGCATTGCATGTACGTATCAAATAGAAGTTTTTGCAAAGTTCGAAGCTTGTTGAACTTCAGAAACATTTAACAACACAAGCAGGATCAGATTCAGAGGAAATAACAGGGCACCGAAGTTTTAGCATGTAACTGCACACACAGTAAGTTTTATAAGTCACTTTCAAAACTTAATAGTATTATGAGATTTAGTTACTTACAAACTTAAATTACACCTACTGTAAAATATTGGGATAGTCCGATGTAACAAATAAGAGAAAATTACCGAGTAGTAATTAAAATATACAGGGGAAACCCATTAACATGAAAACGTTTAGTGTGAAAAATCTTCTTTTTATTCTTATACCATGTTCACTCCTAAAGTGTAGCATATGGATCTACACAGTGTGAAGATATCCATTCCGAAAGTGGAGTATATTGATCTCCGCAATGTGAAGATGTCTTGACGGATTATTATTTCACGAGAATTGTTTGTCAAAAAATTACTCAACCCAATGGGCATCCGGTCTTGCATTTTTGGATTGTTAAAAATTCAACAGATGTGGGAATCGATCCTGCATTCCCCGGTTTGCTAGGCGCGAGAAATCGGTTAGTATAAAATAATACTGCGATGCCGACAGCATCCATGTAATTTCATATATATTTTTTCTGTTAAAACGAAAAGAAAAATCATTTAACATGAAAAGATTTTGCATATCGAACGAACAAAATGTATCTATCATCGGCAGCCGGGTCATCACTCGGATGTTTTACTGTGTTATATACTAGATCTGCAATTTCTTTGAACGTGAAAGAAAAGCCATTTGGATATACAATTTTCACACAATAATTCCTAGGTAGCGCTCGTCTTTATATTAAAGCAATCCCGATTTATTAACGGTCAGCCTGTCTTAGAACTCTGTAACGCGTGTATTAAATAAGTCGAATTTTGCGTTTGTGGGAAAAAAATTGTGTGTTTTTTCTTGAATATGTGTCAATATTGTACCTAATATGATATTTTTGACAATGTATATACTAATTAATATTTTCGACTGATGGTGCTTGATGGAAATTGATTTTAAATTCTGAATTAATTAAAACTGGTAAACTTCCATATTCACATATGGAAGTTTACCAGTTTTAATTAATTCAGAATGTATATACTGCCAATTAATGAACTAAAAGTGGAATTTTATCAGAAAATCAAATTAATTCAATTTTACGACATAGGAAATATTGGTGAGATTTTTGGATCCATTTTTTAACATGAAATTCATTTAACGTGAAAAAATATTTTAGCCCCTTCGTTTCCACTGTAATACTTTTTTATTTATTGGGCGCGAAAAATATCTAAACGCAAAGACGTGAGGAATTCATCACTGTCATCGTGAACGACGTTATATCGAAGTTGTTCAGTGTGAAAAGGGTTAAGTAAATGTTAAGTTCTACTACAGCAAGTTAAATTTGTGTTTAGATTTGAACAGTTAAGTATCATTTTGGTATTTATATTTGCATAAATGTCATTTGAACACCTTTTTTGTTGTTTTCATTTTAATGTTAAACTGTTTTGTAATAGAAAATTGGATCATGCTGTCATTAATGTAATCGTGTTGTAAAAAACGGAAAGTAAACGTTTCGAGGAGGAATTGCAATTGCAAGTAAAATGCATCGGCAATGGTAATTTACGGCGAATGTCCCAAGGCTGAACTGGATTCCGTTAGGCGAACGGTGCCCAAACTGATCACTTGGTAAAATAACGGATTTCTTCAATTCAAATTGAAAACAATCAATTTACACTACATCCAAAGCTTTTAATTTATAGCAAGTTAGTGGCGTCATTCTGAGATAGATTTATAGGCCTAGCTTTTGACCCTTTGAAGAGGATGGATATACATGTATGTCCGATTATAATTCCTTTGAGTCTTGAGATTATCTTTTAACCCCTTCTACGCTATGAAGTGTTTCCGACCCTATAATAATTCATCAAAATAACCCTACAAATTCCGTATCCGTTTAATTATAAAACATTATAGATCGTTTATTTATATTTGATAGTAAATGAATATACAATAATATTAAATAAGATACCGGAGCTACAATAAAGCCTAACCTAACCTAAACCATGGACGTACATGTACGTCCCAGCACATTGTAGCCATTCTTTTATTTCTTAATAAAATATTATTATTTCTTCTTACATAAATATGAGATAGATCTATTAATTATATGTAGAAGTCCTAATAATTATATCATATATTTTCAGGCTAGAAAAAATACATCAACATCACAAGAAAATAAGTAAAAAAAGAGTTTACTTCAACATTGAGAAATTCCCTTATGCTCTTTCTATAATGATTATGATTTGTAAAGAAACGAATGATTGTTTATATTGCTGTTCACATATACACGTAACACGGCACATAAATCTGTCCTATAGGTTAAAATTTGTTCCCAAGTGCTATTTTGATTCCGAAATGGGAGCAGCCACACGTGGTGATGTTATACACATTTTTACCAATTTGGAATAACTTTTCAATTTATTTTGTTCGTTGCTTGGAAATAGAAGAGCATTGTTTACAAATCAGTTTACCCAGTTTGATTTGATTGACTTTATGATACTAGCCGAATTTATACCAGCGAAAGATTTTAGTGTTAAGTATAATTAAATTTAAACATTTTGGAGCAGCACCCCTACTAATTTTATAATTTTAGCTACGAGCTGCCACTATCCTTAACTATTTAATTGTAAAAGTAAATGAATTTAATTATTTTTGTGGATGACATAGCAAGATATTTTCTTTTCAAATGGCAGCTCTGATTCACTATAATTGATATGATGAGATTGCTTATCAAAGTTGCAATATGGACATGTAATCAGATACTAAGTTTGGGAGCCGCTACGTGGCGTTCGATGCTTATCATTTATCACTAATATTGCAACGAAATACAGTTAAGTAAGCGACCATAATGTCTCGCAGTGTTTCTTGATGCAATTTCAAATAAACATCGTAGAGATATGAATCTAGTACTGGCAAAATCTTTTACAACAGTTGTATTATAATTATATTATAGAAACTAGTATTGAAAACACGACAGATAAATGAACAATGTCATTGCGATCAATATTTATATTTAAAATAACATTGAGCAAGGCTTTGTATTATATATTGACTGTAAAAAGGAAAATGGACGTAACTATCTTTCTGGATAATCACAATCTAATGTCAAACCCAATACACGTTATATCAATAGGATAGCTGCAAATGCCAAATTAGTATATAAATTTAACTTTCAGGTTTATAAAAGATGACCTGTGAAATTTTCGACAGGGAAAAATAAATTCCACCACATCAATTTTACTAGTTTTTCTTAAATAACTTATTATATTGATATCATATTGATTTAATAAAACACCAGTCTCCGTCCACTTCAAGGTTGTGTCTTATAGTCTAATATAGCGAAAATATTCTATTCTAATAAGCCGTTTATTATTCATATTTTCCCATTGTTTTATCAACTATAACCTAAATGAATATAAGCATTAAGCATAGAACAAATTTGACAAGAGGTACAAAAATCGTTTATTTTATGATTTGAGTCAAAACTACATATAAACACATTGAAGCGCTTGCAAACTAATGCTGGTATCTTGTGTACTCAATATGACATTAATTTAATAAGTTGTTCAGGAAAAATCAATGAAATTGATAAGGTGAAAGCCCCCCCCCCTTTTTTCCATGTTCGCTTCCAAATTAGAGCATATGGATCTACAAAAAGTGAAGAATACACTCCGAAAGTAGAGTATATGGATCTCCGCAATATGAAGACGTCTTGACAGATTATCTTTCACAAGAATAGTTTGTCAGACAATTACTCAACCCAATGGGCATCCAGTCTCGCATTTTTAGATTTTAAAATCCAACAGATGGTGATTCTAACCCGAATTCCCCGGATTGCTAGGCACGCACGCTACCAACTACGCTAACCGGGGAGACAAAGCCCCTTATCACAGTCGCAAATTTCACAAGCCAACCTCGTTTCAAACTTAAAAGCTATATTTAGACACTAATTCGGTATTTTCAGGTTAGATCCTTTTGAAGGAATGTGTATTAAGTTGTATGCATTCAGATTATGGAATGAAAGCTATTTTTAAAAATTGATGGTTACGTCCTTTTTTATTTCCAATAAACCAATATACAATCAATGGAAAGAAAAAAACGTAAAAGGTGAGTCATATGATGAATATATAGATGAGCAAAAAATCCATTTCGGTGTAAATTTACATACAGGTAGGAAGGAAAATCACGATGTAACGAAAACAATTCGCGAATAAATGTTTATGCTTGGAATGGTTTCCGGAACTGGACAACCATTCGTATACTATTTATGTCTAGGAATGTGTTAACATTGATTATCGCCCACGGGTGGCGCACCTCGTTTTTAGACTTGTGGGTTGCGGGTTCAACACAACACAATTGGATCAAAAATCATTTTTACGTACAAATTGTACAACCAGAAAACAGTTTTTAAATGAATTAAACAAGTGCAAGCGAATATATAATTAAATCACCTTCAATTTCAGAGATTCACTTGCTCTCCGATATTGGATCGATAAATTTTTACACGTTAGCTAAAGGAGGCTTCACGCTCATGCAAACTTGCATAAACGATCATACAAATACGGTGACCATGTGTTTTTAGAATTACGATTTTATTATATAACACTGTTACTTCATTGTCTCCGTTTTACGAACCTCAAAGGAGGAGTGATGAATTAAAAAGAAGACTTTCAAAATAAACGGTTCAAAATTATAATCATAAGTATTAAATAAAAACTTTTATTACCACCCTTACAAAGACATTTAAAATTGAAATCACAAAATACCCTTAAGTTAAATCTGTTCATATTTCAATAAGTAAGTGACTACGTAGTGTTTAAAAAATATATAAAACTCTACCAATAATATAATTACGTAAATTAAGTATAAAATATCTGCGTTAGTGTGAGCATTTCAATGTGTGCGCATATGTCTTGCGAGCACTTGTCTTGTGCGCGGTTGTCTCTGCGTGCACTTGTCATATGAGAACTTGTCCGGTGCGCAGCTGTCATGCGTGCAGTTATCATGGACCCGATGTATATTTCTTTCCCCATTGATAGATAGTAAAATTTGTGTAAATAGATTTTTAATTCAATACAACTTTCACGTTTCAGAACCTTCGATGGAGGGGGAAAATATTTTTTTAACATGTCGTATTTGTGAAACGATTTAACGGATATTCGCCCTGGAGTCAGGGAGTGATGTAAAAGAATATTTTTTTTTAATAAACAATTTCAAATCTCATATCTAAGAATTAAATATTTTTATATCATTAAAAAAGCTTTCAACTGAAAAAATGTATTAATCGCAACGCGATTATAATCTTTTATTGATGCAATACGAGCTTTAGTGGTTAGTGCCTGTTAAAAAGCTGACTTGAGCCGTCTGGCTAACTCAAAACAAGTGTAGGGAAGAGGTAAGCGACCTCAAGGGTACACACACCAGTTAGAAGATGCGAGCATCGCCAGGTTTGCGGAACAAGCTCGCAGATACCTACTTCCATACCTAACTCTCAACGCGAAGGTATTATAGTCAGCATGTTTCAGTCAGGTGCATGGGAATATCTCGCATTTTAAACCCGAGGTTCAATATAAGGTTATAGCGATCTAAAAATACTACCAGCACTAAGGAATGATTTAGTAGATACGTTTAAAGACAACACGCTATTTAAATTGATTTCGCATTACATTCAATATTATTTTCGACTGTATTCATATCGATGATAAACTATGACAAGTTTACAAATAAATATAATCATTATTATAAAATACGGCAACGGATACGTAATCGATCAATCACTGTAGTAAATATAACTAATAATTAGTTGTTAATTTAATGAGATTTAAAGAAGCAGTTTCAATCTCCGGTGGGCTGAACACACCCCCAATAATGATGCACTTCCTTTGAAGAGATAGATAATTTTTGGGCCCGAGGGAAAACGTGATCCAGTTAGACTGCGGGTTCTTAGTGTCAGCATTTGATGCAACATAGGAAACCAGAGAACACCGTTTGAAGAACCGGGCTGCAGGTCCATGAATAATAATTTTCATAACTGATATTAGACTGTGAAGAGCGTCTGTTTTTTTTTTTGATTTCCGCTCAACGAGGATCCCCGTAGTAAAAAGATTAATAATTGCGCGAGTAAAAAGCAAAAATGCTATCATGTAAGAATCATTAAAGTGAGTCACTCATATTGTATTAATCTTAGAATATTGAAGTCCGCATCGTCTTATACACTATCTATAACAGTTTATTAAAACTCACACATTAATAAAAATATAATAAGTAATTATTATAGACAACCATCATCGAAGTTAGTTGATTTTCCACGATATTTCTTTCGTGCAGTGGTGCGTTTGCTTTTAACGCTCCCAATTAATTTTATTAATTAATCTAGTAATTATTATACTTGTTCGCAAGTTATCAATGAGTTGTGCCCCATTTAAATCATATCGACTAAATAAGGGTAAAAAGACGTAACCCTCAATGTTTAAAAATAGCTTTTATTCGACAATCATAATGTATACAACTTAATACACGTTCCATCAAAAGGAATGTGTGCTGAAAATGCTGAATTAGAGTCTAAATTCAGCTTTTAAGTTTGAAAAAAAGGCCTGTGAAATTTGCGACTAGTAAAAAAGGCTCCCACCTAATCAATTTCACTAGTTTTTCTTAAATAACTTATTAAATTGATATAATATTGAGTAAATAAAATACCAGTTTTAGTCTTCAGGCACTTGTCTCTATGCAGTGTTTTGACTTTGGTCAAATAAGCGTTATTTATGCTCTCCTGTAAAATTTGTTCTATGTGGGTTACCTCCTTATTCCTTTCCACACTCGATATATATTCGTATGCATGTATCTCACTTATTATACAGCCGTTCTCAATAATGTTCGTTTAACCATACGGCTGTCGAGGCGACAGAGGTGAGGTCTGGATTAGAAGGCTCGTTAAATTTACCGCAAGAATCCCACAGGGTCTATAATTTACTAAATATACATCGCCCCGTCAAAACTTTGCATTTTGAGAGATATTCGTCAAGATAAGCGTCGTTCGAAACGCGTTTTAAGACGACATACAAATAAATCTGTTTAATGCGTTTACAAAATAAGTACTCGACTGGTTACTAGATCTAAAAGATGCTATCTTAAGCGTTATCTTTATGATCGAACATATATACTATCACGATAAATTATTTTCTCTAATCTCATCATCGATGCAACGACGGTGGTCGGGGAAAATCTTAAGATCATATGAAACAAGTGTAATGATTGTTTAAGTTAAGTCCTGAAGATGGATAAGAATCAACATGTTCCAATACATATTTCAATGCAGGGTATTATCAAATGAATACAGGCATATCTTGAAGTGATTTCTGAAATTATTTATAAATTACAGATTTGGTTTTCGAGCATTTTCGAGTGTCTTTATATATCGAAACAGCTTTTATTTAATAATCTGAATATATACAACACGTTATATCAAAAGATAATTTGTATCCAGATTTAGCTTTTAAGTTTGAAATGAGTAAAAGCTTATAAAAAGGATGCCATGTGAAAATTTCGACCACGAAAAGAAGCTTTCACCTAATTAAGTTTAGAGGTTTTTCTTAAATAATTTATTAAATTAATATTATATTGAGTACATAAAACACCAGTTTTAGTCTTCGTCCACTTGAAGGCTTTGACAATGTTACCCTTTGGCTGGCTCAAAATATATTAAATAAACGTTTTCTGTGCCTCCTGTGAAATTTGTCCTGCGTGGATTACGTCCTTTAACTTTCCACAATCGATACATACATGGACAATACTTTTTACAACTTAAAAACTTCAGATTTAAACAATATTTTGTTTATAAAATTCACTTATTCTTTTTTGGAAGATACTTAAAGGCGCCATGGGCAACTATTTGTGTTGCCGGTACCTTGAGCCGGCTCTGCATAGAACGTTATTACAAGTAGAATACCAATTGCATCCTTGTTTCAGTCGTCTCTTGTGTTATTTTACTCGTGAATATGAAATTACACGAGAAAAATATGATGAGCAACGAGTGTATTTTTCGAATTGCATAATGCACTGCATATGAAAAATACGATATCGAAATTTACTCTTTCGTTCACTTTTTGATTACATGAGCAGAGTATAACGGTAAGCTGACACATAATATATTACATGCACATAAATATGGATATGAAAGTGTCATCCGATACGTTTTATGGTACGAGGCACGTGTAGGAAGCGATTGCAATGTAATTTTATAATATCGTAAATCTGATGGGCTTTATTTTATTTAATATATTATTATTTATAATACTAAACGGTAAAAAAATCACTAAAGTAACATCTATGTATAATTTAGTGACACTAGAAAAACGTATAACACTATCATATTTTGTTATCCGAATCTGTCTTGGACAACTTTGTTGCGTGTTGGTCAGTGTCAATCATTAATTATAATGGCATCATTACGTCTCAGAGGGTGTTCTAAAGGGGGCTACACGCGTTCAAGTTTGCATGCACAATTATTTGTGTGTGACCATTATGTTTATTCTTGAAAACGGAACATCTACGAATTTTAGATAATCTTACGTATATTTGATATAAAGTTTAAGACCAGCCATCTAACGACATAAAATGAAATAACAAATAAAACATCCATTGATATGGGATGCTTCAATTAGTAGTATTGCTTAATATTAACATGCTCGATTTGATCAACAAAATGGACTGCGGCTTTTGAAAGTTAATAGTCTATATTAAAAAACGAAATTAAAATAGCGGTACATACAATTTTTTTATTTTAAAAATGTTGGTAATGAAATATTAAACGATATAAAAATAATAGTAAAGTTGTTCAACCTATAATTAATAAATCTAAGTAATGTTAGAGAGACTCAACACTGATGTGAATCAAAGTCTCTTTTTTCACTTCATCACTTCTTATAAAGCTCATAAAATGGAAAGAATGAAAGAACAGTGTTATAATATCGTAAATTCTTTAACATAATATAGACATCGTATTTTTTATGATCGTCCATGCATACTTGCCCAAGTATACATGAGCGTGTAGCCATTTTTTGAAAAATTTAGTTGTGTGTTGGATAATGTCGATCATTCATTTTATGATCATTACGTCTCAGAGGAGAATAGAGAGAGGGAGCGTTCTAAGCGGTTGTATACAGTGCTCAGTGCATGAGTGATATCTGTCATGGAATGTCGCCTCTCTGTTTCCGCCATTACATTTTCATGCACTTGTTTTATATAATTTGACTTTCAATACATGATAAAATGATTTGTATAGCTATAATAATGATAATAATTGATTTAGCAGATTTTTGGAATTCAAGATTTACATTTTTACCTGGACATTTGGGGTAGCACCGTGGGTTTAGGGATAGTAAGGTTAGAGTTAACATAGTATTGTTGGGATAAAAACGAGTGTAGATAATAATGGGCAACAAGGAGATTTAAAATACGAGTAAAGGCACCGCTTCGTGTTGAAACAAAATAAAAGTAATTTCCGACTCTCATTAGCGCTGGAAAATGTGGTCTGTGGCACAATAGAATAATTTGTAGGTTCTTGTACTGTTGTCGTACGCTGGG
Source organism: Rhyacophila evoluta (assembly GCA_022683975.1). Taxonomy (NCBI): domain Eukaryota; kingdom Metazoa; phylum Arthropoda; class Insecta; order Trichoptera; family Rhyacophilidae; genus Rhyacophila; species Rhyacophila evoluta. The sequence goes on from JAGVSQ010006011.1 coordinate 10,992, forward strand.
GGAATATTAACGATGCACTCCGGCAGGGCTACGAGAAGAATGAGGCGGCAAATATTGACGATGACACCGTTAAATTAGTCCACAATCATGATGAGGAGGAACTTGCAATCTCTGGGAAGATGACCCCAGATCGACAATCGTTTTTTTTTAATTTAAGTCACAGCGGCGTTGGTAACGATTTTCACTTATGGATATTATGTACTATACCAACGCTAAAATGATCAATATTCAGACGATATAAAATTTTATAAAACCAAGCCGTGAAAAAAAGTGATTTTATTCGCAAAGAAATACTAAATAGTTATCTGACATCTTTGTAAAATAATACTTTATAAATGTAGTTTCATTTTGAAATAAAATATCAATGTATTTGCGAAATTGTATACAGAAATATAATCATACATATGAATGGAAATCAGGGCTTTTCAGATCAATTAAAAATACACAAATGAATGAATATCTTCCTGTTTAAAACTTCATTGTGTTCCGATGTATGGACACGAAAAGTTGATAAACAAAACTAATGTTGCTATTGTGAAAAATAGCCCGTTTTGGGGATATATATTTTAAAAAGCTTACCGCTCATGATAAAGCAATACCTCGTATACCACACAAAAAATTCAAGATACGAAAAAAACTCTATATAAATAAGAACATTTAATCAAATTTAGTATTTTCCAAATATCCGCATTAATAGATATTAGTTAAATTTATAGTGACATACAAATATGGAATTTTATATAATGATAGTGATTAGAGCTTTTTTCATCCTCTGTAAAATTTGTGTGTGTATAGGAGGTATTTATTGCTTTGTCATGAGCGATATACAATGGAAATGAAAAAAATAGTTATATATTTAGAGAGAAGGTATATTATCTGCAACACAAAAACAACCCTGCATAATGCCAATATGTACGAATGCACGTTCGTTGCAATAGCTGCAATTTATCTTAGCTTACGCAAGATTCGATGGACCGTAAGAGTGAACGAAAATAGGCCATGGCTAAACTTAACAAAAGTTGTCGTCAACCTTCAGCACGCGGATAACTATAGCAATTGATGTAATTAATATAACGAAGAAGAAGACACTGATAAATAAAAACTTAGAAGACTCGCCTAAAATTATTTATTAACATTGCAGTGTTTTATTTCATTATCATAAATAGAAAAAAATCAACGATATCAAGCAAAAAGCCAGACCGAGGACATTATACGCGACTATATACTATCCTAAGAAAAGCGTGAATGAGTCGAGCGATTGGGTGACAGTTAATTCTCGTAAAAAAATCTGTCAACACAAGTCTTTGCAATGAGATCTGTGTATTTATATGCATTTCTGAAGTGGTTATCTTCGTATTGTTAAGATAAATTTGCTTCATTTTCGGAGTGGGGATGACAATAAAGGAAACATATAAGTCATGCATTATGTATGTGTATGATGACAGCCAAAAATAAATATATACTGTAACCCTCACAAAGAATATCTACTGATATATGGTAATCGATTTAAATTATACTAAATACCATTTGAAATTAGTAGACTTATATATGGTTAATTCACGGTAACATATATTTTCACTGAAAACACTAAAAGGCGAAACACGGACCGCACGTGACTATCTACATAGGGATTTAAAAACTTTAAATATCTTTTAAGTACTATATTTTTTGCAATATCCGCTCCCTATTCGGAGCACATGTCTCCCACGTGGAGCCTGCAGAAAGCTCTGTCACCCGCCAGCCACCTTGCATCCTCCCACGTCATGCCAGCATCCCTTAGTTCCGCCGAGTACGTCTTATGGATGCAAAAGATCTTGTGTGGATATACATAATTTGAGGTATCTTCTCCAACAGAGCCACGAATTTAATATTACCTTCGCGTGCTATTTTGTGGACTAAACGCCTAATCATATATTAGACTATACAGTTATTTTTAAACAGCGACGCTAAGAAAAATGATTAAGTATATACATTATACTATTAAAGTCTCTCGGAGTGTTGAACGGTTATCGATGACTGGTCCAGTAGTTGGGTATTTCGACGTGCATGACCATCTGAGGAGGCTGAGAATAGAACGAGTGGTTACCAGCTAGCACACACATACTTGAGCACACACAACTAAACAAGCGCATACGTTAACACCAATATGAGACGCGGACGTGAGGCACCATTGTTAGTTATTGATGCAATACCTAGCTAAGTTTACTTGTAATGACGTTTAACATGCATTTTGATAGAAAATATACAGTGATTAGTTTAGCTTATTATATATAGTCTAAGCTAATAAGATTTGAGTGTATATAACATACTATATAATTAATTTATATCAGTAGGTACATGATTAAAAATACGTAGATAATTAATAAGTATGTCAATAGCAAGATATTGTTCTAAGCCGTATTATATTTATTATATAATCCAGGGAATGCGGGTTCGATTCCCCATCGGTCGGCCCTATTGGGTTGAGCAATTTTCTAACAAAAAAATCTCGTGAAAAATAATCTGTCAAGACGTCTTCACATTGCCGATAACCATATATTCCACTTTCGGAGTGGATATATTCACATTGTGTACATACATATGCGCCACTTAGGAGGCGAACATGGTATAATAAAAATAAAATGACATCAATTTTTTTTTCTTACGTTCGGTGAATGACATGGCAATATTAACATTTACATAATAATAATGGCAGACTTGATTATTTAACCTTGACTCTGTGGGTTCGATTTTTTTAAATTTACATATGTATAAGGAACTTTATAAGCTTTAGTTAGGTTAGACTTACATTATACAGACTGGCATTACGAAATGGTTTAAGAGCTCTCTAGGACACGCCGTTGGAAACCTTTTTTTGATGCGCGTAAAAATCAACCAAAATGTGGCTAATAAGATTAATTTTACTGATAAAATAATTTCGATAATTTTTTATAGTTAAAACATAAACATTAAGAATTATAATTGAAATTACTATGAAAACAAATATAATTATGAAGTTTTAATTTATTGGTTTATGATTGCTTTATACTATACTTTATTTGCGGAACTCAAGTGAATCACTTGATATTATCAGGTTATAGGTTGCCGACACCTCCTCTAGACGTTCTTATTAAGCGCTAGGATACGGAGGCTAATAAACAATGTAATAAGCATGAAATTCACATGAAACCTCTTCAACAGCAAATTCCGGATCTGATCAAGAATCTGGCTTATTTTTCACTAATTATGGTTCAGCCTGTAGCACCGTGGATATATCCAGTATATATAAGTCCAGGATATACACACGTAATACGGTCTGCAGCACATATATAGCTTAGATTAATCGCCATAACATTAAAAATGTGCAACAAATATATTGTAACTGTAACTGACGGTGTCACTGTCTTTAAGTAGACTGTTGACAGGATATTCTTGAAGATTTAACCATAATAACCGTAATTATGCATTCCAGGCACTTTTAAGCTTACGTTCGTAGTGTCTTGGTACACGTACTTATAACCGGCGTAGATATATAGCGAGTGGTGTTGTGGAAGGCTAGTATATCGACGGCAATAAGTTGACAAGCACGTATCATACATTTCGTCGCAACATTGCGGGAACATTTTTGGTTTAAATCACTTTGTAAAGAATAGTTTTATTTTTTGCAATCTATATATAGTATTATAGGTACATTTTTGCATTAACATATAATTCATACTAATAATAAAAGAAATTTCAAAAAATAAAACAATACTATACAATTCTGAATTATTGACCCGGAAGTTTACCAGTTTTAAATAATTCAGAATTTAAAATCAATTTCCATCAAGCACCATCAGTCGAAAATATTAAATACTATACAACATGACTAACACCAAAAATCAAGATACGTGTTCCAGCAATATTGGCGACGTTTGTTAATTTTTTCAAGAGGACCAAAAAACCTCAAAAAATAAGCATGTATTAGGAAATTAATGAAACTGAACATTACTTCACTCCAAAGCGTATTTCATTCTCATTAATATCCCAATACTTACTTTTTTAGAAGGTTTTTGGTCCTCCTAAGCAATTTAACAAATGTATGATATGTGTTGTTAATTTATGCCCATCGATATACATATTATAATTCATTGAAACAGTAATCAACCAACATCAAAGTTCAAATTCATCAAATGAATATTAATAATATTATTCGCAAGTCACTTTAACATAACATTGTCAGGATCGTTTTATGGATACGACTGTGGAAAGGAAAAAGAACGTAACCCTCAATTTTTTAAATAGCTTTAATTCGATAATCAAAATGTATATAACTTAATACACGTTCCATCAAAAAGGTGTATGCTTTTAATGTCGAATTCGTATCTAAATTTAATTTTTAAGTTTGAAAAAGAATGCTCCGTATAATTTGCAACAGGGAAAACGGGCTTCCACCTAATAAATTCAACTGATTTTTTTTGTTAATTCCTATAAGATTTGTTCTTTGTGGGTTATGTCCTTTTCCCTTTCCACAGTCGATATGTGTAATATGTAATTCAATCCTGTTGCAGTTAATTGGTTTTGGATACAAAATATGAATACATATTGCACTACAAGATGTACAGGCACTTATAAAAAAGAACATGGTTTGGAATTACGCTCACAATAAATTTGAGCACTAAAAAAAACTACTAGGGTCTGCAATACCGGGATTTATAATGTTGATGTACCGGGATTTCGGTATAGTAAAATTTAATAGTTTTTATAATCACTCAATACACGTGTACATTTATTTATAAATATGCAACGAGTCGATACTTAATTTAATATGGCAAGCAATTGAAAGCACTACTGAGTTCATAGCCGTGTTAATTTGAAATTTAAAATATGTACATACTACGTTTAACGTTATATTTGCTACATTCCAGAAACCATAATATTTGATTACTTATTGTTAGAATAGTTTTTACACATATTTGGCGTTGAAGATTTCGAAAAGTTCATTTTTGGAATAATTAAAACTTTTACTAACGCCGAAGGTGTAAGGTGATGACTTTACCGGGAACACGGAGATTAGGGAGCGGACGGGGCATCCTTCTGTCACATTAAAAGTCATGCAGCGGCGCTGGAACTGGCTGGGACACGTATTTCGGATGCCACCAGAGAACCTGAATCCTGTTTGTCTATTATTCCGACAATGGCCGGCGGGTACCATCCATAGGACGTGCTCGGCGGAACTGAAAGATGCTGGCATAACGACTGGCGGGCGAGAGTTTTCTGGATATTTATGAAGAAGTAAAAAGAATTAAGATTTTTGGGATATTCGGGATCCCGATACTTTATAGAAATGTACGGTATTGCGAATCCCTGCTATCTACTGATGCAAAAATATAAACATTCATAAATCAACACGACTAGGCTTCGATTGTATGTGTTTTTTCATCCTTATTATTTGAAAGAGCCATTTAATTAAAATTCATTGCCACAAAATTATCGCAGCCATAATTGGAAAATCACGAAGGATAGAAAGAAGTCTGGTTCATAACCTCTGCGATAACATTTTAAGCTTCGTCCACATGATGCGACTTATCGGATAGAGATGTTTCACTAATTTTTGCTAGATGTCAACGCCTACTTAAATGTACTAAAACTAAACTAAAAATATTTATTAAATGAATCTAGCATCTTTCAGAATTTGTAATACAACATATGTATTAGACCTTTTCGTTTATTATCAGGATTCAAATTTAGAAAGATGTAACTGTTGTATTATAATGTAGCGTTACTAAACACTGTAAGCGCATGATCCATAAAAAGTATTGCTTCATAGACGAATAAAAAGTCTCACCCATCAGTATTTACTATCGTAATTGCTTGCGAAAAACTGTATCTGTGTGTAGTTCATATAATTTAACCTCTTTACGGCCACGCTATAGAGCGACCACTCAGCAACACAGTGACGGTTACTTGAGTACT
>JAGVSQ010006012.1:0-16924 GCA_022683975.1 Rhyacophila evoluta
AATGTATTAAACTTATAATTTGTGATATTACAACATGTATTAAGTAAAATAAAATTTAAAAAAATATATATAAACATTAAAATATTGACTCACTATGGACGTATATTGCGCCATCCCAGAGCGAAATTTCACATATTTTTTGTAAAAAGTATTTCTATATATAATCGCTAAATACGCAAATGTGATTTTATATAATATAAAACTGCAATGATAGTTGTTATAAAATTAGAGTTTGAAGTTTTCACGCACAAAACTATTTTTAAAAAATACTATAAATATTGGATAAATGGTCATATATAAATGTATTATATATTCAATATACTGTTATTAAATTGAGAATATATGAATTAATTAAAATATTATATAAGATGCCACCCACCGTGAAATAACATGCAACAGTGCGTTTCTGATTTATATTCTTCTTGGATTCAAATTCTGTAGTTGTGTCAAAATTCATATGCTCTGTCTTTAGCTAATTTTCGTAAAACCGTCTTTAAGCCATCTCTATATGTTGAGTGTACATTTGTTTCTGTCTCGGAGAACAGTCTTGAATAATTATATTTCATGTGTAATGGAAATGTTTTTGATCGTTTGTTAGATATATATCTTTAAGAGAACTAGTGAAATAATGAGTATTTAACGAATAGAAAAGTTCATATTTAAGTAATAAAAATAAATAGTATCAAAAAAGTACCCATAGAAATTATGATCTTACTTATATTAAAGTATGAAATGTTATAGTGCGAGTGTGAACTTCGATTGATTTGTTCGTAATCACACTACCTTAGTGACTAGTAAATTAAATTTGACTGTCACAAAAATATAACGAAGTAAAGGTATAATAACAGAATCGTCAGTATAGAATACCAATGGGTTCAATACATGACCGCACCGTCTAAAATCTACACCGAGTTGTCATAAATGTTTGATGAGACAGCATTTCCTATCAGTTCATACCTAATCCATATGATAAATGTAAGTATGAAATGAAAATTAATAAGTTTCAAAAAGTACAACTGTCAAATATGCGTTGCGGCAGAAATTAATATAAAAAGAATCCATAATTTTTATTGAAAAACGTACTTTTAATTATTATGGGTCACGAATTAATGTGTAAGAATATCGACGTTTTTGAGGCGAGTCGTGAAGCCGGCTCTATACTTTACAAAATGGATTGAGAGCCGCTGGTTTATGCAACCGGTTGCAAATTTGACCTCTTACGTCATCTCGGGGCGTGGCCTAGCTCCTCTCGATAAATGCGAAAAACGAAAACCTGAAACAGACTCGAAGAAGAAATCTTCCCACTCTACTTTGCCCACCCATCCCACTGACATTATCGAGTACCAACGCACTCCGGGATGACGTTTATTTGACAGAATTTTCCTGCGTTTCTTTAATTTATTTATCGTTGAATCAGACATATTCTCGTACACATCTATACACGTATTGTATGTATGCAGACAATAGGAAATACGGAAGAGATTTTTTATTATAATTATCAATAATTTAAGTAAACGTTAACAGTTTATTTTATGAAGGAATCGTTAAGTTTTCTTAACTTGGAATGAGCTCCTGTATCACAGTTTTTCTGATTAAATATGAATAAATGTTGGGTTTAAAAATTTTGATTATCGTTTTTAAAAATTGGTAGAGAATGTGATATTTTTTAGGCATTGTAAAAGTATACCGGTGTATAATATTTAACAACTTATATAATATGTCGTAGTACGTTGTGAATTCCCAGTGCTACACTATTTTTAATCCTAAATTCTTGAGATGCGCATTTGTAGTCAACTGCATCCCATCGAGTTACCGCGTTATAAAGGCGATCTGATCTGCGCGATGTGAATTTGCTGCGCAGGAAGTTGAATTGAAATATGTGGAAGTTGTTGTATATGGTATTAAACTAATGTGCTCATAATACATGTGTGGCCTTGATGTAAGAATGATTAATTCAGTAGCCGAGAGGTTAGTGTGCGCGCCTTGCACCCTGGAAGTGGGATGTCGATTCGCAAATCTGTTGGATTTTTAACTATCTGAATATACAGGAATTAATGCCGATCGGGCTTAACAATTATCTAACAATTTTAGTGAAAAATAAACTGTCATGACATTTTTCACTTTGTGGAGATCCATGTGCTCCACCTTCGGGGCTGACATGACTTAAAAAATGTATGATGCATGCAAGAGAATGTGATGCAACCAAGAAAAGATACTGATGAATTAGGATGTACGCTGGAAGTCCCCAAGTTGATGTGATGCCACTGTTAAGAATATTTATAGTTTTTTTTTTAAATGATGCTTATAAGGATCCATAGTAAAATGATCAAGTTTATTGAGTGTTTTATGTGATAGCGAAAAATTAACAAATCATAGTTGTTTGATTACCTCGAAGAGGTTTTTATCCAAGATTTATTATTAGTTGTAAATACCAACCAAATAATTTTAGGTGTGGGTATTTATGATATGACAATTCCCAACTGTATTACTATAAGTAAAATCAATAAAAATATGACTTATAATATACATACAGTTCACAAATCTTAATAGTAATTCGTTTTAAACTGGTTAAGATTATTATTAATTCATGAATACGAATTCTTATTTCAAAACTTATGTAAATACTTGTTTTATTGGTTCTATTTATAAAGTCGTGTCGTCATTAGAAATATTTTTTTAAATTGTAATTTGATTGTGAGGTTTATGGTTTTAAATGTATCGTTTTATGATGGGTAAATCAAAATCTTAAATCTTTGGCATTTTTTAAAAATATTACAAACCCATATTACACATGTTGTTATCATTCATTCAATATGTCAGTCGTCTGATGTGCCATACCTAAAATTTTCTGAGGGCCAACTGACACTGCGTTTTTCCAACCGCAGGTGCTTTGCATGACTATACTTTGCGGTTGCAAAACAACACTCCGTTGAATAGACAGCGTTTCTGATGACGCTTAAAATGCAGTGTCTTCGTATGCCTTATTTTGATTTTACAAGACTCGGAAAAGAGCATGTGAACTACATGATGTCGGCGTATACCAGCAAAAGCTGTATTCAAGAATCAGTTGTTATTCTTTTGGCTGCTACGATGCGAAATCTTTAAATCCTATTAAGCTATTGAGCATAAAGAGTCATGTATAGATGTTTTTGTACAAAAAATACTGTATTATTATTAAAGATACTACCTGCTTTATTCACTGTGCTTAATATTAAAAATAGAACTAAACGAATAGATGCAAAACAAACGTTGTTAGCAGTTCTCGGTGATATTACAAACGACGTTTTATATCGTTATTAAGCGTTCAAAGGGTTAAGCTAATTGATAAAGTGGGGTGTACGGAAAGACGCGCCGAAGAGTTTTTTTTATATTAGTAAGACATTTATCAATATGTCTGATTCTGTGCATCGGGACTTTTCAACCATTAGAAAACTTTTCTCTAAGATTGCTTTCCACAAACAATAAGATTCAAGTAGATTAAAAGATTGTATTAGGGTGTATAGGTAAGTTAAATTTATAAAGATTTGCAAAATTTAGTTTTTTTATAAGATTGCAAAAAACCTCTAAAGCTTTTCAGCCTATTATCATTATCACATAAAGGATGATCCCTTCAGAAACAAATAGGTCAACCCAATAGATAAATCCCACAAAATTCTCTTGAAAATCTCTAAAATGATGAAAAGCGATATTATACACGATCATAAAAAAAAAACGAAAAGAAGGAAGAGGAAGAGTCCCTCTCGCCTGGGTTGCCAGTGTAATGGAAAAACGTTATCTACGGCGCGTCACTCTATCCCTTGTCTATGATTTATATAAAATGGCGGCCGCTTAGTTTTGGGTCGATACGGCGACCTGTTGCGCACTTCTCTCTGCTACCCTCCTGCCCACCTCTTTCTGGCGCCCGACAGCAATTGAACACCCCTGATATGTCCCCATTATTTTATGGCCCAGTGTCAACCAACTGTTGGTGTTCAGACAGCATCATCATGGCTAATACTTGAACAAAAATATTTTGTATGTTAGTATTCACAAGTTCTGAGACTTGAAAAAAATGTGGATTGATTCCCAAAGAATCACTTTAGGATAAGAGTTTGGAGAATGTGAATGGAAATATTCAGAAGCGTTTTTCTTATATTTTGTATTTCAATCTGGAAAACTCCTTTCCATTTTTTTTTATTTCGATGTAAAATATACGTAATAAGTAACATGCATATAATACAACAATAATTTATATACCGAATGCTCAATCTTCACTTTTAGATAATAATTTGATCTCCCAGAGTCATCATTTGATTCTCAAAATACAACGAATATATTTAACTGAGTCTATCTAAACGAATTAGAAGATCAATTAAGCTTTCTCAATTGAATTTTATGTGTTATCATGAGTTAAATTACAAATGCAATTAATTAATGTCAATAGGCATGAAATCTAACTTTAATCACGAATTGTATGCGCTCCAAGAAGAGGCTTCACTTTTAATAATTATGATTCTACTTGCAACAACGAGATAGTATTCAAGTTTGTAATTTAGATATGCCGGACGATATTTATAATCAGTTTCGCATGACCACTCTCCGTCTTAGCAGCAAAGAAATAGGCGTCTAATATTGAACTAAACATTTGAATTAATCGTAATTCTTGCGTATTTTGTGTGGTTGTTATAGCTTTCATTAAGTGTGTAAACGACTAAATAATTAGTCTCATAATTTTATTGTTCCCCAGATAAAAATAAATTACTATTTAGTTTTATTACTTTTTAACGTTGTCGAGGGTGCATTGTTGTATAGCAATAAAACAATGGCATTAATATTTATCTCGACAACGCATTTCGTCAATTCAAGTCAAGACTACAACCATTACAATTTTTTTTGCTTCTCATCAAGGTATCCATACCCTTTAATAACACATCGCGTAACGAACATGAGTTGGGCGAATATACGCAGAAAAAACGCACTGACATTAATATGGGATTAGATAAATAAAAGTTCTTCAATATGACAGCGAAAATTTTTCTGGATTGATGAGAAGTCTCATGGTGTTAAAAATAAATTTAAGTGAGTTGGCTCTCTTCTGCATATACGATACGTATATGTCAAATCGTGTGTCTTAATCTGGGAGTATCCCACGACCTTATCACTTCTTAACCGGTGGTGGATAATGAGTGACTAGTCCTTACATTTCATATTTTTCTCCAAATATAGTAATCGCATGGTCATTATACTTAATATTTTTTTAATACCAAAACCCCATGATTTTAATTTCATTACGGTATATTTGTATTAGGCAGTGTCGACCACTCATTTGGATAATGCGATTACGTCTTAGAGGGGAAAAAAGGGCGTCGTGAGTGGCTAGATACAACCATCAGTGTCAGTCAATAAATGATTTTTGCTTGGGAACTACTTCTTTTTATTTTTAATTTATTTTCGCCGTTGTTTTTGCACGTTTTCAAGTATTTTATATTGTTTGACTTTAAATACATATTAGACGATTTTTATAGCTCATAACAATAATTATTAATCTAGTAGATGTTGCATAATTTAAATTCAAATTATACATTTTAACGGGACACTTGGGGAACAGTATCGTAGCTTTTGGTTTTGGTAAGCCGAGAGTTAATACAATATTATGCAGTCAATGTTTGTTTGTATTACGGTGCGTCAAATTTTTATGTAATTAAATAATAATTATCCTCGAGCTGACGGGTTGTTTTATTCTGTTTAACCGCCAATTAAGGGAGTAATAGCACAGTACATAATACCCTTCTTTATTAACTTCTTGATACTTTTTAAATGAACTTTGTAAAAGGTTATATTCCACTTGTATCGGGTCGCAGACGGTCCCTCTGTTGGTCGCGTAACTCACTGATGACGTGACCCACCCTCTTATATTATAAAGTTGTGTAATTCTGAAATGGAATTTTGTATGTTATCACTTTGTCAACGATATTTTCTCATATACCTATTTCCTTAATAGTTTATAGATGCTGTTACTGATGTTTATACTGTCCTATTTATTCTAATATGCCATTATTAATTAACACATTCGCTTCATATGGTGGTTTTGAAAATATTAAGGGGAAACTACCTTTCATATTCACTAGGCTTAATATTTTTAAAAATCTAAGTGAAAAGACGCAAAACGATTATTGTTAGCATTACTCATTGATATCACGAACGACAATATATTGTTGCTTAGCATTCGAAAGGTTAAAATGAGATTTAAATTATTTGACACATTTAAACTTGTTGTTTGCTATCCTGATTGTATGTGGACGAATTATTACTAATGATACTTAACGTAAAACTTCGGTTGGCCCTATGTATTGATATGCATTTTTAATAAAACACACGCGTAACTATACGTTATTCAAATTAACGCGTTTTTCACATATGAAAAGAATTAAATTAAAATACGTGTAAAAACATAAAGATGGATACGTTTTCTTATGGAAATCCTTGATTTTAATTTTTGTGATCGTGCCATTTTACGTTGAGGACGACTTGCATTAAGAAACTGTGATAGTCTTAGTTTTTATTTATTTAGATGGACTTTTTTAACCTTAAGCAATGCAACAAACCTTTGACAATTCTGGTGGTGGCGACTACCAGGGGTTGCAAAATTTGAGAAAATAAAAAAAATCGGAATTCGAAATTTGAATTTCAACATTATTTTTCGGAATTCAGTAGGACGTGGAAAATCGAAATTGGAATATTAGAATTCGCCTTAATTTTTTTCAGATTTCTAAATTGAAAAGTAAACGTGGAATTCAGAATCCCGTTTTGCAATCCCTAGCTGTGCTACCTACTCTAATATAATAAATACAACGAGAGGTCACCCATCCAGAAATCGGTTCATAATCGGCAGGTCTTTGCATAATAACAGTAAATTTACTCATATTTACGTAATCTTTTTTTTATTTTGTGTTTCTGAAAATTAGGTTTTTTGATTATATTTTATTACAATTATAAGGTTCAAATGGTTATCTCGATGTTTATTTCGGATGTAACTTGGTATAACAACTAAAAAAGCTATCAAAAAAACTGCTTAGCTGGTAGAATTAGTTTTCTACTATTCTGAAAAGCATTAGTTACAAAATTTTACCCAAATAATTCCGAACCACGTCGCTATCAATCTACAATTAATTTCTTTATTATGCCACAGTGTTGACAGTAAATGATTCTGGATTTAAAACAATTATAACAGGTGAATCAATAATATAAAACTGGTTAAAAGCAAAACGGGCGGCATTTCCTTACGCTAATGTTTGCGCAGTCTTCGTTAAAGATTCTTCTTCGTAAATAATGTCAGTTTTTTGTTTTCCAAAATTAATTCTTGATTCGCCAAAACTTACTTCATTTTAAATTAGTGAAAGTTGTACAGCCAAGAATATTATTATGGGATTCAATACAATCCATAGAAAATCGCGCGAAAACGGCTTTACAAATTGACTACTTTAATTTCTACTTAACATTTTCGACTAATGGTGCTTGATGGAAATTGATTTTAAATTCTAAATTAGAAATACGTTCGATAATTTTAAACCGCATACGGCTAAACAGTAAATTGATTTAAATTAAAACTAAATCGTATTAAAATCCAGGAACATAGAAATGCTACAAAGTTCGCTCAAAATTCAGAAAGAAATATTGAAATAAATCATAAAATAAGCGTATTATAAACAATATTTTTTATTTTTATTGAAATTTCCCAGTTCTTTTTACATTGTTTCATTAAAATTATAGTCGTTATCTGACAATGTTATCCGACATCACTTTTATCACTAGAAGTGGTAGTCCGCGCATCACATTTGCATGGTAAAGGCAATGAATTGTTGTTCGCAAACAGAATTAGCATCAAATTTCTTCTGATTTTTTCCCTCTAACAATTTATGAATTGTTAAATGATGTGCATATCTATATATGTTTATACCTGTACGATGGGATGTTCCGAATTTGAATGGAATAGGAACTAGATAATTTGAAAACCGCATTAATAGAAACCCGACTGTATTTAGTTTTTACATCTAATTTCAAAAGATATTGTAGTTGAATAATTGAAATAATAACTAGAAAATAAGTAAATGGATTTAAGTCGTTAATACACCGTAAGACAAAATTGCGCGTCAAAAGGCATAAAAGTCATCTTAACTAATACAAATTCATCGTCTTTCGGAGCGAGTCCAGGGTTTGCAATTATCATAAATTTAGCATAATTTAAAAATTATGTGAAAATATTCCAGAAGGCAAATTAAAATGGCCATCTTCCCTCATTGTCCCCTATTTCCTTACACACACATTGCGAATTATCGTGGAAAAGGGAAATTAAAAACGTTACGGATTCGCAGTTTTATGTGTTTTCCACACCTTTAAGTCTTTAAAAGAGGGCAGCGAGTGTTATAATACACATCCAAAGGCATAAATTTATTTATGCAAATTACTACATTCGCCATGAAAATGATAACAACTGCGAAATTATTCTAGCAAAGATTTCAACTTTCATCTTACTATAGACATACATACATATTAGTTTTTACAACATAATTTTTAGACCTTCTGCATCAATTGATACATATTATGCGTTCATTTTATACTATACCATTGATAGGTCGTTGGTTGGTATTCGACGATGAGAGTTTTTTGAGAATTCATGATTACGTACATAAATACAAGTGTTAGGATACTTTCCATAGCGCAGTTTCTTGGTCTATAGAAGTGTTTTCTTAAGATTTCTTCTACCACATCCACTACATATGTGACGTCTATAGCTGCCACATAGTTTTCCCAGGTTTCTCCGACACCTGCCAGCTATTTTTTAATCCTCTGTATGAGTGAGTATATGAATCTTCACACTCCTGATTTTTTCAAAAATACAATACGCCTACCGTCGAGTTATATTTTTAACTCTTTCTAAGGGTTTTCACGTATTTAGAAATTCATGTAACTCAAGTAACAAGTTTGTTTTTAAATTTACCGATTTAAGTTGGAAACTTTTAGATAATAGACTGTCGCGTAATATGTAACTTTCTTCACTTAATGCTTTTATAGAAGATGGCTGGCAAATAATAATTTTTAATAATATATGACGATATTTTACGAAGTTAAGCAATACACTCCGTTGGTAGGGATAGATCACTTTAATCTGTATTGATTTGTAATACCGGCATATGTATAAATAATATTATTACTACTCGTGAATTAATTTACTGATGATCCGGACCGGTTTCGCTTGCTTAACCTGAAAATCGACAATGACATATTATTACGATGTTCACCATTTTCTGAAGATTTCACGAAAGCGTACGTGTATAATAACAATATCAATATGCCGTTGTATTAGTATACGTATCTACAAGCAGAAATGGACAGTAAAGTTATTGTGAGTGCCTATCGACTGCCCGGAATACAAATGTGCCTGATCATCACGGGCGGGCTCTTTAGTATCCACTACTAGGATGGTTACTTAGAATGGATGTTGAGAATTATTCTGTTGTATTAGTTTCATACATTTACATTAAAAATAAACTGATTTGCTCGTATCCCATTGTGACATTTGTATGGGAAAATTAAACCACATTGTTTGAATATTGAATTAATATTTCCAGTGTACATATGAGATCTCTTCAGTACCTCAATAACACTCTTATAATACTGATCGTATGATTTGTGTACTAGTTCTGTTGCTGTCTTATAATTTATTTATTGTGTGCATTTATGAAAGCACTATTCAGTCTGGTGTGAACCCGACATTTTTTCATACAAACCCAAAATTAATCAATGTTTTATTTTAGTTTAATATAAAATAATTGCTGTTGTAGCAAATGCTTTAATAAAAAAAATCTTTAATTTTTTTTACAAAAAAAAAACCTCCATTAGCCATCTGTTCTTATATCCGCTATGACGTGTACCCTAGAGCTCTGATATCGAGAGGCTATCTACCATCGAGGGAATATCCTGAGAGTTAATATTAATTGGCCAATACTTAGATTACAACGCTCCTAAATATGCTGAAGTTATTTATTAATATGATTATGTGAATTTATAGTAAATAATAAAAGTTTTATTTGATTTTTTAGTCACCTTGGTACAGTAACTAAATAGGGAAGCGCGCGCGCTTTGGTAACAAAGATTACGAATTAAAATCCTGCAAATGCATTGAAATTAAAAATATTAAAAATGATAAATTGGATGCCAAATAGTTGATTAGTTGGTTAACAACCAATTCTTCTAAAAACATTATGTAAATATAAGCCTTCGCGTCAATTTGCTTGCACACATTCAAGTGTAATACATATGAAATGGACGTAAAATTTAAGTTGATGGACCGCGATGAATACAAAGTGTCGATTTCAAATAACTGTCATACAAAATAAATACGATGTTCAAAGAGAGAGAGGGAGAGAGAGATCCTATTTATATAAATAAGTCTTTTGTACGCATTTTAGTATAAATTGTCTGATTATCGGGTTATCACTGCGTGTTTTGTCGCCCCCCATCCAGACGCTTAAAAAGATTCGCAATGGGGTTTAATGCGTTGAAATAGCCAGCAGAGCAAATAAATGCAAATGTTACTCAGGGAGACGAGTTTTTTTTTTATAAATTTTATATAACGGTTTGCCAATACTCGGCACAGGAAGACGAAGAAGTATACGTAATGGTCTGACAATTATGTAATACGGTGATGAACCGTGAATGTAATGCCAACTTGGGTGAATTTATATGACTGCTAAAGTAATGCGCCTAATATTTAAGTAATGTTCTATTATTTAACTATTTCCTCGGTAGCATAGAGGTTAGCGTGCTCGCCTCGAATCCGGCGAATGCGGGCTGAATTCCCACATCTGCCGGATTTAAAAAATCTGAAAATATAGCACTGGATGTCTATTGGGTCAAGCAATTGATAAACAAAGAATTCTCGTGAAAAATAATTTGTGCAAACAAGTGTTCACATTTTGAAGATCCTTATACTCCTCTTTTGGAACGGACATCTTCAAACTGTGTAGATTCATAAGCTCCACTTTCGGAGAAAAAATGGTAAAAATGTTCAAATTTGTAAATAAAGCAAAAGGAAGTTGAAAAAGTCGTGAAATCTTTTTAATTTTAATATGTATCTACCACACGAGTCATGTTTTTAGACATAAAAAATTTGGTTTGAAATGTTTATTTCACAATAAAAAAATATTTTAGTTTTAAAAATAAGAGACATCATTGAGAAATCTTGCCTAACACTGTTTATAATTTTATTTACGTATTAAACATATTTTTGAGATACATATTTAAAGTTCCACAAATAAATAGTTTTGTTATTAGGTGGTTTGTACGATAATAGCAATTTAAACAAAAATGAAGAACCCTTATGGTTATTTTTGTTAATAAAACAGTAAATTTCATGAGTTTTCAAATAAAAAATAATGACAAGACAATATGGGTAGCGTTAAAATGTAACCCTTACTTAGAGCTAGGGAGAATCAAACTATTAGACTAAATGTTATGATTTTAATCACTTAGGAAGAGGCACACGGGACTAGAAAGGGGATCGCGTGATTACTTTTGTGTTGTGCTTCTTCTTTTATTTTATTTCATGGCGAGTGTGCGCGCACCCTTAACTTCTGCTCTAGATTAGATGCTATAAACATTTGGTTTCAGGGACTTTAATGCCGATTTTTTAACACGACGGTAGTATGTATATAGTTAAATAATCTAAATCATACTCAATTTTAGTCAAGTTACGTTCTTAGAAGGTATTAAAAGGTACTATAAGTATCTCTTATATTTTGAGTTTTATATTTGGAATTGTTTTGAGATCTTACATAATATATGGTATATTTTTAAAACATTTTCGAATTTTTTGTTGCGTTATTGATATTATAACATAATGTAAATGTAAATTATATAAAATCGAATTGACACTGGAATAGTTAAGGTCTTAAAATCGAGCATTAATCGTTCTTATAATTCTATGTTGAAATGGAAATAAGAAATCAATGGATACAAAAACTTACAAATGTATTTAAAAATATACCTAATATTTGGATTTTTGTTTGGCTTAAAAAGAAAATTTAAAGTATGTAAACCAATTTTCTCCTCTGTAGCGTAGAAATTACCGTGAGCACCTAACAAAGTGTGCGGGTTCAATTCTCACATCTTCCGCATTAAAAAAAAAATCCTGAAATGCAGGACTGGATGCTTATTGAATTGAGCAATTGTCTGATAAGTGATTCTCATGAAAAATAATCAGTCAAGACATGTGTTCACATTGCGGAGACCCATATACTCGACATATGAAGGGAAATCTTCACACTGTGTAGATTAATATGCCAAAGTTTCGGAACGACCATGGTTAAAATTATAAAAATCAGCCTAGTTTTATCAATCTGAGGGACAACCGATGGTTGTCGCCGCCATCGATTCAGTAAGTCCGCTAATGGATTAGCTACAGTCCATTTCGTTAAAACAAAGCCCCGTTTAAACTGAGTATTAGTCAAGATATATATGACACGAAAGGGTGACCACACTAATCACATTGATCACTTTCACTGTTGAATTCTGTAAAAATAAGCTCATTCGAAACTCACAGCTTAAAAATACACCTTTAATTTCATTTTGCAGTCTATTATTTTTTTTTTAAATAAACTCGTTTTATCAATGAATATTTTTATTTTAATGAATAAATTTTTGTTTCATAAGCATAAAATATCATAAATACAACCTCATAATCTTCTCTAAAAGTTTGCTTAAGCTTAATTAATTCTTTCATTAATAATAACGCATCATTCAAGGTTATATTGACAGCTGCGGACTGATTAAGAGTGCTTTTTCGGATATTTTGGTAGATATTATTTAAAAAATATATATTTTGGTGCTTATTATCTGTTCAACCAATATTTTATTGATCAGAAATAAAAATATTAGCCCCGCTACAACTATTGTAGATTTTAAATGGCATTGCATGTGTTAAAAAACGTGCCGAATCCTTGAATATTATACTCTTCAATAACATTATATAATATACGATAGAAATTATGGTATTTTTGATGGGTTTACTTACTTCTAAATCTCAGCCGCGTTATTATCTAAAACCCATCATGATGATAGATGTTTTCCCCTCTCTGGGGCTGCGAAAGATTTAAGAATAATTTCTTATACTTTTTTACACATTATTAAGTACAACGAAACTATCAATCTGTCACTTATATTAATTCAAAATATATTATATGTTATCATCGTCAGTATTTTCTTCATAATTGCGAGCTACACAATATGAAATGGTTACTAAACCAAATAAATTTATTACATTTTATTACGCGACCTTCAGTTAGCGACACCGTCCCTAATGTTCTCCAAGAATTTTGCTCTGCACACTTCAGGTGTCGAACTGTTCGTCTAAGAGTAGACATCTGTTGAGATCATAGAATTACAGGAAGAAAGTCCTCCTGGGTAATGAGATAATATTTAATAATAGGAGACAATTTTTGCCTTGCATTGATGAATTCTCTATTTTATTCAGCATATATAACCGCATATATCTATCCTCTTCGATATTGTCATGGATTTATTGATTTTAATATGACTTAGAGTTAGTAACAATTGAGATTATAAATATATTTCTTTATTCCAAAATACATTGCTTTTAAAAGAATTTCTTGTGTAGATACTGGAAAAAAATATTTAATCATCAAATATTGAACGTATCAATTCGATAAATTTATATTATACCTTTGACCAATGGTCACCGCAGGTTAATAGGATCGCGTGATAGAATAAATTTAGACGGGACGCACCCATAGCATTGCGTCACGATTTGCGTACCTACTGTCCGGCTCGTAAGGCTCCAAATATTCACCCCTGATCCGGCTCTGTCTTCTAATGTCAGATTGGGCGCTCCGATCGATCTGACAGCAGGGTGAGTTTGACAGCAATGAAAGCTTTAACGCTCGAGATATTTTTTATAAAAAAAAAACATTCATATTATTTTATAAGTTTTTGTTAATCGGCGAAAGATATAAAAGAGACATTGTTTCATTCGTATAATAATTTGATAACAGTAATAATAATGCACTATGCCTAACCGTGGCTGAATAGATAAGCAATGGATACACAATGGGCTTTATACGATACGATAAATATTCACAAAGCGACGATCCATGTATTTCATATTCCAAGTAGGCGCGGTTAAAAATATCAATGACTTGATTTTGTATCATTGACACTACATCTCTAATTATTATTATCAAGATCGTCTGCTGTTCGATGAATACCTCCTAGCTCATTTTACTTATTTAAATCCTTCATTTTGCGTTTAAGCACGATCAGTTCATATCAATACAGAGGATTTTTACGGTTGTTCTCTCAAAAAACTGCCAGCATTTTTTTGGCGTTTTCCCACTTATCGAGCATATCGCCGTTTCATTTTCTTGGATTGAATTGTAGGTTGGTACTTATTTTTTTTCCTCATTGTATTTTTTCGCCGTCCATCCAAGTTATGTCCACCATGCGTCTTTCTATGTCATGTTGCGCAGGAAAAATATATGTGTACACAAACTGTATACTACATTAATTGGAAGATTTAAAAATGCATCGAACGGTATTTGTAGAGTTTCATAATGGCAGTCAACAAATTTAAAGGGTTGCACATTGTTAATAACTATTTTTCTGATTTTATGCGAATAACATACCCTTCGTTAGTAAAATATATTATTAAAATTATCTTCTTCTTCCGTATCCATAGCCGCCAATAGTTTTAAAAAAACGGTGGTTTTATTAGATTGATGTAGTTTTCTTCTTGTCTTTCGCTGTATCGTCTCACAACTCGGTGTGAACATTTTAAATAATAAGCAAATCTTATTACATGCATCATATACCTTGAACTTTTACTATCAAAATATACTCGGAAGCTTCTGATCACTGCGATAGTGAATGCCAAAGGAGATACTAAACTTCAAAGTCGTAAAAATTTCGTAGGAAATTCATTAAATTTGTTTTCACATTTTTTGTGTGCAGTATTTTGTTCTATGTTCAACTCTGTTGCAAATATTAACGATGCAAGTATTTATCATTTAAGTTATTAACAATAACATAAATATTATTCTGGAATAATAACTTATAAATAGTTATCTTTGCATTCTAATATGCAAATGTACACAGATGAATAAAGTCAAAACTAATTTGTACTGTACGAGTGGGACAGCTATTGACTATGACAGGCATTGTGTTATAATAACAGGGGTATAAATTCGATTTATTATATTTTATTTTATTAGTGTTGAACTATCACAATAACCACAGTCGTCGGTTAAATTCTCAATGAATGTCTCCCAATGTTATATATATTCATCTCAGTGCGTAGCTTAACGCAGCATACCTCAAGCTTTTTGGGCTGTGCCCTCGAGTCAAAAAAATCTGTGTCTCACCTTGTTTTTTTTGTCTCCCCTATCTTGAGATTTCCACTTTCGTACATTAGTCAAGAATTTTTGTTCGTAATTTCTACTTTCGTACCAAGTAGGTCGCGCAATGCATATTGTCTATGCCTCCTCTAAAGTTTGGTATACACCTCAAAAAGTAATTTTTGGTTTGTGACTCTTTTGAGGGTCTCCGTGGGCCCCTGGGGGCCTTATCGCTGGTCTTAGCATATTGTCATATTATTTCTCTATAAATTGATTGTTTTGTCTTGGCGTTGGGTCATTGAATCTCATTGAGTTGCTGGATTTTTCCGACTAGTATTTTATCTTCGAATTTCACACCCGGCATATTTTAAATTTACTTGGCTATTTTTAATAGGGATATTTTCATTATCACGTTTTGAATTACATGTAATGAAATCGATACGAATGAATGTGACTATAACCATTTTAAAATGATTTTTGTATTCGCTATAGCTTTCCATTGTAAACCATTTAAGGATATTTTTTAGTCTAGATGTCGTATTGTTTTCAATATAACTAGTCAACAGATACTTCTACTAAAACCTCTCCGTCTATCGCTTTGGTTTCAGTTTCGATCGTTTTCATATGAAGACCATCTTAAATAGTTGGCCATTGTGCTAGTCATAAACGGGCTTACGTGGATACAATTATCATGTGAACGCGATGCGGTACTTTTAAACGATAAATGAATAATGCGAGGTGTGGGGGAGGTATGCCGTGAAAAATATCACCACAATCCTCCGATATGAAATGACGACAGGAGTTGATGGTTTTTATTATTTTTTTAGTTAGATATCGTCTTGTAACGTGTTAATTATAAAGCATTATTGTATTTCCATAATAGAACGCGGGCCACAGTTGGCATTCAATGTTAGATGTCACGTTCTCAGGGCGCATGCGCTAGACCGTGTTTCCGGCTAGTTATAGGTAGTCATTCAAAAACTCTCTGCTACAGCGTACTTACTCACTTTATTGCCTCAACTGCGAACTCTATTCACTCGTTTTCAATACTAAATAAAAAAGACTCGTTCGCAATTCGATTCATTTGCATACGTTCGGAGTCTGGCCAGGGCGGCATTAGGCCACTAAATTTACGATTTGTAACATTTTAAAGTTTCACACGCGTTTCCTTTGATATACTAAAATATTCACTCAAATAAAAGCGAAGCGAATTAATCTGGACACGGATTATGAGTTTTACCATATGATATGATTGTATACCAGGGCAAGAATTCTAGACGTCTTAACCGGTACGAAATACCTTTAGGCTTGCAATACGTCTATTTGCCATTTCTATTCTTCATTGTGTTTTCAACTCTCAATTCATGGTGATTACGTGAATTCTTCAATTTTTCGATAATCAAGATAACTTTATGTAATCGTAATACGAATTCAAAATATTGTTCAAAACTAAAAATAAAACTCCACGTCGAAAGACTTTTATTATATACTAGCTGATCAGTACCCGGCGTTGCCCGGGTCCCTTTTTGTTTCGAACT
>JAGVSQ010006013.1:0-16923 GCA_022683975.1 Rhyacophila evoluta
TCAATCTTATATTAATATGTAAAACAGTTTATTGCATTTTGCCGCGAATCATGTTCTTGGGAACAAGCCGTGTTTGCTAATAATAACCTCATATATCATATAACACCTCAAGGGAACTATAAATGCATGCAAATGTTCCATGATTAGGTTTGTCACTTTTTTGTGTGATTAAGTTAGTTTATTAAGGTTTATTTTAGGCTAATCAGCAAATATATCAACTGTGGAAAGGAAAAAGGACGTAGCCCCCAATTTTTCAAAATAGCTTTTATTCTATAACCAGAATGTAAAAAACTTTATACACGTTCTATTAAAAGGATGTAAGCTGAAAATGTCGAATTTCTGTTTGAATTTAGCTTTTAAGTTAGAAAAAAGGATGCCCTATAAATTTTGCCACCGATAAATAGGGCTTCCATCTTGTGAATTATATTAGTTTTTCTTAACAAGTTACTAAATTAATATCAAATTGAGTAAATAAAACACCAGTTTTAGTCTTCTCCCACTTCAAAGCTGTGTCAATGTTATGTTTTGACTTGGGCTCAAAATCATAATTGTTTTATATGCCTCCTGTAAAATTTGTTTCATGTGGGTTACGTCCTTTTCCTTTTGGAAATGTGTCGATTTGATAATGTTGGCAATACACTAACTTCATACTTTAAATAAATTTTAATTTATTAAAATGAATATCAATCGAAAGTTTTAAGCAATTTAATAAATGAAGTTGTTTCTCCACAACCACTAAATACTTCATGTTTGGTTTTGTTACTTCATATCATTGACAAAAAATATTCAGTAAATAACTTCTTTTTTCAGATCTATCATCATATGGTCGAAGAAATTCAGACTCTGGCTTTTCCAATCGCACTGATGTCTCCACGACCAGAAAAGACTCCTCACAGCCAGTTATCAGATCAAAACGAAAACGAGGCAATGAAGTCGAGGAAGCCAAAGTTTACACCACCGAAGATGGCCTTCTGCAAGAGAGCTACAGTATCGACATCACAGATCCACTGTCCTTCGAAAGTACCAGTGGAGAAAAAGCACTCAAACGACGGCGGGGCACCGAATCGTCTGACTCAGAAAGTAACAGTGTTGATGAAGATGACGACAACTTGTTTAAATGCCACGAGAAAGGTTGTAATGAGATTTTTACTAGCGCAAAGTCTCTCGACGGTCACTCGGATGTTCATAAAACTACTGCAGTATCCAGTAATGATACCACAGCTGGATTCCCGTGTCTTACGTGTGGGAAGCGCTTCAAACTGAACGTTATGTTAAACAAACACATGAAAGACTGTAAGATTCAATTTAAACCCATCACCACGAAATTCAATTGGTCGCTGATTATCAACAATACTTTAAAATGTCCAGTTTGTTTTAAAGTCTACAAGAAGCGTATTTATTTGCGTAAACATCTGAAAAGAAACGCATGCGGCGATGTTATACGTGAGAATCCTGACGATTTCATTTCATCAATGATGCGGAGGCCAAATGTAACTAAAAATTTGGCTGTCGAATGCTCAAATTGTGATGAAGAATTTCCAACTTGGGGCGATATGTACAGACATATTACGCTTTGCCTGAAGCAGCGCGGAACTGGGCTGATTAAATGTAAGACATGTGACATAACTTACATGAAGCGTGAAAGTCTTAATAGACATATTAAAAAGACGCACGCCGAAGACGATGTTGAGCATAAAGAATCTCAACTATCGCTTCGGAATAGTGTTGTAAATGAAGGCAAGACCAATTCCAATTCTGCGAGTGAAGGTTTACTGAAATGCAGGGAATGTCATCAGACTTTTAACGATCAAATGCAGCTGGTGATGCACTTGGCTGCGCATATGGCAAACAAGAAAGATCAAATGAACAGGGAAGCAGTCGCTGATGGAACATTCATGAAGGATTATGTTTGTACGGTGTGCAACAAGCAGTTTAAGTATGTTTACTCTTTCTGAAATTTGTAATATAAGAACTGCATTGAATAAAGGCAACTAGAAAGGCTTTCATCCAGCAACGGATAAATAAATCTGTGTAAGCCTATATTTAGCAGTGGATAGATAATGGTTTTAATTCAAACACTGATTTGGTTGTTGCCATTGTTACACATAAATAGAACCATATAACAAATAATAGTGACAATACAAGATTCCACATTTGCAATGAAATGAGCAAAAGCAATCAATGCTAAGGGTTACTTGATCAAACGAATTAGTTTTTTTTTTGCCATGTCATCTTTGATAGTAGTGCATATGGATCTCAACAGTGTGTAGATGGCCACTCCAAAAATGAGATGATGAGAATATTGATCTCGTGTCAAGAAATATTTTTCTCTAATTTTTTCATGAGAATTGGTTATCAATTGCTCAATCCATTTGGCATCTAATACTGCGTTTTTTGATGTTTTTTTAATCCTGCAATTATAATCTGTTTAATGTTATCAGGCGGTTGTTATTATAATAAGTTACAGGTCCCATAGTGAACACATTAAGCAGCTTCCGCTTTATTTGGTTTCCTGCATGTTTTGATGACCATCAGATCCAGTCTGCTACTTGCTGAAGTGTTAAAAATGCAGTTTGCTTTGGTCAGCCAACTTCCTCAATTCCATTTGCATCAGCCTAAATTTAAATGGAGTTTCTATATATTGTCACGGTACATTCTAATTCTCTGATAACCTACCTGGCAATGTTGTATAAGATAAATGCGAACACATCCTATATATATTAAGTTATAATATTTACGTATTTATGATTATTTTTAATTTTTTCAGATACCGGCTTAGCATGTTGAAACATCTGAAGATTGAACACGGGCAGGAGACCAGCGAAGTGAGGGCCAACCATACCTTCAACTGCAATCTTTGCGATAAGACTTTCATGTTTAGAAAGTCACTCATCTACCATAAGAATGCTAAACACAACTCCGAGAATGCCACCGCTGCCCCTTTCTACCACGAGCTGATTGAGTTCTCAAAGTGCCAAGCCAAATGCTTGCACTGCAACATTCTTCTGGATAACTTCTCGGCGACGAAGGCTCACAACCGTGTCCACATCGAAGGCAATGAGAAAGTCAAAAATGAATACACCTGCCCCGCTTGTAATCTGCAGTTCACAAATACAAAATTCTTCAGAGCGCATCTCTCTCATCACAATGCCAGCTTGAAACAACGCACAGCCGAATCCGCTGGTAATATAGACTACGTAGACAACCGTCCGGGCGAATTAGGTGATGATGTGCTGGTCAAAATTAAGGTGGAACCCGAAGAATTGGGGGATTTTCATAGCGCCCTGTCGGATCAAGGTAACAGTTCGACAGGGCAGCGACTGGTTGTTAATATGAGAGGGTTCACCTGTCCCGTTTGCGGTCGGACACTAGAGACACTGGAGGATTATCAGATACATGTGAATGATCATTCGAACATGCCGGGTGGAGGGCCGGGTTCCGATTTCGCCTGTTTAGTTTGTATCGAGGTGAGTTGGTAATTTAATAATTATCATAATTAATTTGTTCAGGGTGAATAGCTATTCCCGCATCCTTTACCGGTATTCATATGTCGGACAGGTACCCTTTAATTCTCTACCTGATTTTTTTATATAAATATCTTTGAACCGTATTAAACCCCCGATTTTACGTATTTGAGGAGTCTGATAAAAACATTATAACAGTAAAACCTCGAAACAACGGAGTTCGATATAATGGACAAAATATCTGTAAAGAAGTGAAAGTGCCAACATTAGAAATTCTTCATTTCTGTTAAACAATACAGAATAGTGCTGGAGAAGAAGTAGCCAAAGAAAATTTTTTACAGTGGTTCGATGAAGGTGACCTTGGGTATCACATGATTGAAAATAAAAAAAGCAAATGAAGTTATTGTCCTGAAAAATTTTGTGATATTTTCGTAATATGAGAAAGTTGGTTATAAAAGAACAGTTTTACTTTGAAAGTGCAAACCAAACTTGATTTCTTTGTTTAAACTTCACTTGCCTTGTATTGTGCCGCTTAATTTATTAATACAAATAAATAATAATGCATTCTGGAAACCAAATTTTATATAAAGGACTTTTGGCTTTGACAGACACTCCGTCATCCGTATTGGTCTGTTATACTGAGGTTTTACTGTATAGGGATAACATAGATGGGCGCTTTACAAAATTGAAAAAAAAAGAAATTTAAAATCATCTTTCATTGAGTTGGGAAATTCGCTGGAGATTTCATAGTCAGATTAATTTTTGTCTGATAGTTAACTGTCCGTGAGATCAATTTTAGAAATTAGTTCCCAGTTATCGATGGTATTGTGCTCCGTTATATCTTCTATTTCTTCTATCTTCCTGTTACTTGCTGATTCCAACAATTTTTGAATGTTTGTTCTTCAATTACACCATGTGCTCTTAGAGTGTAATGCGTTTAAAATATACACCTTGAATTTTTTGGTATCTTCAATCACCCAGCAATCAGATTTTAAGCACATAAATTTTATTCTTGGTTTACAACTTTATTTTGAGTTTGCAGGAAGCTGCAAAATATTAAATATATCAGAACGAAAAGAACAAAATCTTTACAAATATTTAATTAATATTTTTCACGGTGGCAACATTTTTCAATATTCAAAAACTTTTTGCTATAATACTCCATAATATTAGTTTTTCTCTCTGGTTTACTGTAAAAAAATATCTCAAAAACGGTTTAATTTTTTTCTTCCAGAGCTTTGATTCGACGGAACAGCTCAATGAACATCTGCAGGCGCACGTACAAGAATCGTTGAGCAATCCCGCCTCCCTCATCTGCATTATCTGTAAGCTGAAAGCCAAAAACTTCCGGGGACTGTATGCGCATATGAAATGGCACAGACAGACGACCGACTTCTCGTGCCGTATTTGCAAAATGAACTTTGCCACCAAGACGGCGTACGTGAGTCACCAGAAGACGCATCTCTTCAATAAAGATCTGCTGATTTCGACCGAGTTTGTGTCGGAACCCACACCGTCAGGACACCAATGTAAACTATGCCAGAAGTACATGTTGAGTACTTCATCGTTGAAGAAACATTTAGGATGGCACGCACAGAAAAACTCAATTATTAAAGCGAATTATTTTTGTAATGCGTGTCATAAAGCGTTTTCTAATAAGCAACATTTAAAATTACATTTACGTTTGCATATGCATTCTGGCTCGAGACATATTTGTCCGATTTGTATGAAATATATGAAATCGGCTTTGCATTTAAGTATTCATATACAGTCACATTCGGATATGCCTGACATTCCTGTGAAGCAGAAATACAAGACTATGAAATTGGCGGTGCCATGTCCGGTTTGTGAACGAGAATTTTCTCATCAGGTCATGCTCAATAAACATCTACAGAGCGCTCATCCCGATAGTAAGATGGTAAAGAAGAATGACCCTGATGCGGAAGTCATCGATAAGAAGCACATCTGCACTATTTGCGCCAAGGAATTCCCCAGTGAGCATCGACTCTCCAGACATCTTGCCATGCATAATATTAAAGTGTCGTTCTTTAAATGTAAAATATGTGATAAAAAATTCAAATCGATCAAAGCGCACAGGACTCACATCAAAGGTCACATGTTCCAAAAGTACGATGTCCCAGTGAAATGCGAGCACTGTGATGAATGTTTCACTCGACGGTTAGACATGCACCGACATTTGATAGCAGTTCACGATATTACTGAAAGTTATACAGCTGTTATGGGGCCTGAGTTTTATAGCAACACTCTGGAAAAATCGAAGAAATTCAGCTTGCAGGATTTAGGAGGGTTCCAGTGTTCTCTATGTAATAAATTCTTATCCGGGGAAGGTTCGTTTCAGCGTCATATGGAATTCCACAATACGATGCGTTGTAATTACTGTTTTCAGTATTTTAATAATAAGATGTTCCTTGAAGCGCACACTAAGTTTAGTTGTGATCGTAAAAAGGTCTTAGGGGACTGTGATCCCTTCGAAAAGAGACTCAAGTGCCATATATGCTATAAACCATTCTCGATTATTATTAAATTGCGTTGTCATTTACGTGTCGCGCACAATACCAATATATCTGAAATCGACAGCGGTGAAACGACTAGATCATTGTGTGATTTTTGCTTTAATGATTTCCCCGATGAAGCGCACATGTTGAAGCACAAACGATGCCACACTAGAACAGGATTCTTTGGGTGTAAATTATGTCCTAAGAAGTTCTCAACACTGACATTATTCCAGCGCCATCGTAAGCGGCATTTGTATGTTGTTTCAGCTGGTAATCCGACGCAGTGTGAGCATTGTGACGAATCGTTTGCAGCGTATAATAAATACATTATCCATTTGAAGGAGGTTCACGATCTAGAAACTGACTGGCTTATTCCGCCCAAACCGTCTCCTATACAAAAGTGCACCATCTGCAATAAAGACTTCAGCAATTTACATAATCACATGATGTACCATGAAAAATATAAATGTCCAAAGTGTTCCGAATATTTTTTGTCCGCAGTCAAGTTCCATAATCACTCGTGTTCACTTGATAGTGAAGGTGACGAAATTGTGAAGGCGTCGACGCCCGATCGAGATGCCCCGGATTATGTAGAGTGTGATTTTTGTTTCAAGCCTATTAATAAAGTATCAACTACGTCTAGGCACTTCACCAATCACACTAAAATAGTTCATTTCGGCTGCAGATTCTGCGATAAGAAGTTTACAGTTATGTCTACATTCAATATGCACGCTTATTCGCATAGACATCGGACGTATAAGAAGAATCCTCTTCGATGCAGACACTGCGGAGATTCTTTCCATCGGTACGCTGCGTATCTTACTCATTTGCGTTCGGCTCATGATGACCATGAAACTCTGTTATTCAAGCCTAAGTTACAAGAAGAAAGCTGTGTAATATGCAAGAAGACATTCTCGAATATACATTTACATTATAAGCACCACTTGAATTTTAAATGCAACGTCTGTGAAAAGTATATTTTATCTGAGAAATTGTTTTATGAACACGTTTGTAATGATCCTAATGCTGACGTCAATTTAATTATGGAGTATCCAGAAGATATTACTCCGCTTACGATACAGCAGTACTTTGACGACAGTGAAAAACGGCATAGAATTGATTCTGTCATATATTCTGATGAGTATTTCAGAGATTTGCTCGGTGATGATTATAATTTTGGTCAAAATTCGATTGATATTGACGAATCGACCTTAGACGATACTGCCTTGGCCGAAATGAATTCCGTTTCCGCATTGAATCATGACACTATTGTCTCAATTCCGGACGCATTCTTCGATCCTGATGCGTCAAATCAAAGCGCCTCTTTCGATAATTGTACCCCGATTATATCGTCGACTGTTTCTTTAAGCGTGGATGCTGCGAAATCTTTTAAAGAAAATGACTCTTGTGTGGTGGACATCGATGAATCTGGCATAGAAAAATCAATATTAGGAAATACTGATATATCTGAAATCGGGCAATCTGAATGTGATGTATCTGGATTGGAAACTAATGAGTCTATTGTGAAAAATCCAGATTTATCTCAAATAGGTGATTCTACGTGTGATTCGTCAATTTTGGATATCACGGATATACCTAAAGTAGATGATAATATTCCATCTGTGACGGAAACTCCTGATGTATCCAAACAAGAGGATTCTACATGTGATTCATCAATTGTGGAAGTCGCAGAGCCATCAAAAGAGGATGTTATTGACGTATCAGCAGTGAAAAATCATGTCGTACCCGAATTAGTGGAATCTGCGTGTGATGTATCCGCCGCATGTGCTGATATTGAAGTAAAAGATGACGATTTGTGCGTTCTGGAGAACGCGATTGAACCTGACGATTTTACGAAGTCGGATGCTCCTAAATTGTCAGATTCGGAATGTAATAAGTTGTCAGAATTGACAAACGCTGATGTATTTGAACAGGGTAATTCTTTAGCTGGTGCAATTAATTCGAGTGAGGTTCTGGACTCACAGGTGGAGAGTTCCGTTAATATTATAGATGAATATGACATCAAGCCGTTGAATGATCTGGATGCTAACAGAGTGAAAAGTTCAGTTGAGGGTAGTTTTGAACAGTCTGAGGAAATTGCTACATCGTCGATTTCTGAGAATGTCGGAATCGAAATTGACGGAACCACATAACATAAACTGTATAAAATTTTAAGGTTTCAGGATCTGTAGGAATTGTGACGTGTGTTGACCTTTTGAACAGTGTGGAGTTGATTTTGTTTAATTGTATTTTGATTTCATTTGTGGTAAATTATCATTAAATTCTGACAAATATCTTTTAATCCCTTAAGATCTGATTATCGAAACCGTTGTCACTGGCTGCTGAAGGGTTGAGAAAATTTCGTGTTACGTAACATCAGTTGTAATATGATTTGACTTTTACTATCAAGTAAAAAATGTTGTAAATTACCATTATAAGCTAAACTAGACCTCTACAGTGATGAAATTTGTTTTAGAAAAAATTGTATTTATTCATTCATATTTTGCTGAACTCATTTAAATGTATAGTTAAACATAGATTATATGCAGGACTCAAACGTGCAAATATGAATTTAAATGCCACGGGCCCAACTCATTGAGCAGTGAATGGATAGTATTCTATATTATAAAAATAATCTGTTTTTTTTTTTCACATTATAGAGGTTTATGTATTGTTTTGAATGGAAGTGGTGATTTAAATGCTTTGGAAAGCTCACAGATTTGCTATGACAGAGATTCTTGTTAGAGCTGTATTGTAGTGTCCATATGCTTTACACGAGGAGTGATTGTGCTAACGGACTTATATTGAATAGTAATGTAAACTTATAGACATTTGATTTCAATATTGTATTAAATACAAGTATGACTTTAATCAGAGTCCATTGTCCACACTGTTCAAATGGTTTAGTACTTGATACGATATTAGATCTGTGCTACGTGTCATTTTAATTTTTTTTTGATCACTATCTTTAAAATATGAAATTAGTTCGATTTCGAGGGTTTGATTTTTTTTGAAAGGTAACTAGATCCAAAAGTCGACCAAATTGTTGAAAGATATAATCGTTTGGTTTTTTAAAATGTCTCATTAGCTGTAAATAAACTTGTATGTTATTTTTGGGTCTGAATCAATTATAGACTAATTTGGAATTATTTAAAAGTGTCCTAATCATATTAGATCATGTATATTTTAATTTTTAGATCAACTATACATTTTCTTTTGTGAATACTTTTATTTTTCGATGAATGTTTCATTTCCCCCAGAAATTGTCATAAAAAATCGTGTAATGTGCAAAGTTATGTGTCGAAAAAGTGGTTGACGGTTCAGGCATGGAAATTTCTGTATAGTAAACTTAATATTTTAATTCTTCGATGAAGAGTCAAGACGGTCAGTCTCCGATATCATTTCGGTGTCATAATTTGGCACCGACAGTTATATGTGTCGAAAATTAGTTAATTGTATACCAATATTTGAATATACTATGTATTTTACTGTAATAGCATAAGTGTAAAGAAAAACTAATGTACGTAAATTATGTATGTAACGAACATTCCACGTGTGTCACAAAAAATTTATAGTTACAAAAAAACAAAAATGGTTTGATTTATGACTGCATCTGACTATTGATTTACTGGGGTAGATGGTGAAATTTCAGCTCGTTGTGAACTGCTTAGGATAGAGAGTAAACTATTATTTTTAAAGAGCTGCATTACAGTAACGAATTGTGGTTTCTAACAAAAGTATTTGGCAAAATTAGAAGGATGGATTAATCAGATAGCATGATAGGTTGGTGGATATAACGGGGCTTAAAGCTAAAACACCACAGTCCAACAAAGAAATATCGCAGATAATCAAATAAATTCGATGATGGCATTCTAATCGATTCTTTCAATACTTTTCTATGACTACGTGAGTTCAAATAACTGTTAACTATATAATGTCCTTTTTTCTTTCCACAGTCGACACTATATAAGATGATGCGGACATTAATATGTTAAATATTAATACAAAATGAACAACTCACTTTAATGATTTTGATAGACAATGACATTTTTCCTGAAGGCTTATTGGCTATATGTTTCATATAAAGAGTGGATAAAAATTTAAAAAAACTTCCTAATACTTTCACCACATAATTTTAACCATTTACAAGTTAATGTCATTAAATTTTCATTTAAAAAAAAAATATTTCATCACAAATAACCATCTATTTGATTAAAATAATGTAAATAAAGATAAAAATTCAACTGTTAATACTTTTAATGCGTTATTTGAACTATATTGTATAGCATTTTTTACTTTATGATTATTTTTACAATACGGAAATGAAAACAAAGTGATATACGTAAATATGTAGTCATTATTGATTTTATGATTATTGTCTATGTTTTATTTCTACAGATAAACACGCGTTTAGTGTGTCATGAACTGACAGTTGATAATGTAAAAAAGATAGAAAACAGTCTAGATCGATCAATGTAAGTCGTCCGCTGTGTGAGGGCGCTGTGCGCTAATTTTCGACAGTTCCTTCTCTAATTAATGAATATTGGTAAGATTAGTTCTAAATTCAACCATCGGACGATTTATATTGGTGAATTGAGCTGGCAATTTGTAGAATATTCATACAATGGTTGGATGTAGTTAAGCAGAAGATGTCTAAGCCGCATAATAACAAGAGAAAAACACGATTGAAGTTTTAAAGAAACAAATTAATATTTATACTAAAAACATCTGGGTGACGAGTTGCCAAATATAAAGATCTGAATGATGACCCTGATGATAATACATTTTGTTCATTTGAGGAGCAAATCTTTTCATGTTAAATGATTTTTCTCTTCATATTAACAGAAAAAATATAAATGAAATTACATGGATTTTATCGGGACCCTTAGTACTATTTCATACAAACCGATTTTTCACATTAACCGTTTTCATGTTAAGGGGTTTCCACTCTATTAACAATATTCTTTCAAATGTTTTATCTTCACATACCAGTATGAGTTTCATTACACAGTGACTAAACCACTGCAGAGATTCAAATTATTATAATATATATAAACAGCTGTTGCTTTGGTAGCCGAGGAGGTTGTCAGCTAAAATCAAAAACTGTTTAAAATATAAACATTTTTTTGATATTATAAAATTAATGTGGCTTATATAGTTGATAGTAAAACAGTTCGAAAATTAATATGTATTTCAATATGCATATATTTAATAATCTGTCATTACTCCATTGTTGGATGGGGCTTATTTTTCCGTTCTTTCAATTCCCACAGCGACTCTGTGCTCTCACAATATATCTTCATACACCACTGGCTGGATGACCAGGTTAATCGCGGGGGCAACATATCACATTAATTTCCATTTCTAGTCCAATTTTAGCATTTTCAACCTCTTTGTGTGATACTTAACATACCTTTGTATTTTACTTTACTTAGTTTGAACTGTTAACACAGTTCACTAGAATAATTTACAGATCTGAAACATAATAGAAGACTCCTTTTGAATATCGTGTCCATATGCTATTAGCATGACCAAATGCACTCCATCCCAACTTTGTTCTTTAAGTAGTGTCATCTAAAATGCTTTCTATAAAAATAAATTTTCTTTGTTAAATTTATATAAATCGATTCTCTTCCTAATGAAAAATCTATTTTGTTAAAGGTAATATATATATATGTAAAATAATTCTTCAATACAATTGTTGTAAAAAGTACTATATACTTGATTTTGTATTATACTATGCATGAATCTGTAAAAATTTACCAATCACTATTACCGAATTTGCTAGGTAATTTTTTTTAACTGTGTCCACTCAAAAGCATGTGGAGCATACAGATCTTCACAACATAAAGATTTCTGGCGGCAGATTATTTTTCACTGTTGTCAGCCATTCACTAAACACACTCTTCTTCCATATCTGCTCCCTAAGAGGAACATATGGACACTACATACCGCCTCTAAGAATTTTTGTCAACTAGCAGTATTCTTGCGTCATCCCAGGTCATACCTGCATCCCGTAACTCCTATACATTCTATATATAGTATTTAGCAGCCTTCCCGGATGCCGACGACCGGTCGGCTTAAAGACTAAGGTGGTCAGGTTCAAACTTTCTTGAGGTACCCGCAATATGTGGCCGAGCCAGGTCCAGCGTTGCAACTTCACTTTGTCAGTGATATGTGGCTGCATGGTCCGTTCTCTTATCTTCTCATTTCGAACAAAGCCATACCACTGTATCCCCAAAATCCGCCGCAAGCACTTGAATACGGTTGTTTTGGGCCTTTGTTGGGTGCCACGTTTCACAACCGCATTACTTATCACAAACATGCAGCTACATGACTCGAATCCACGGGCTCTGGTGCAAATTGATTCACACGTGTTTATCCACTGAACCAATGTGAGCCACAAAACTATATTTACTGTCTCAAAAAGCCTATATATGCAAAAAACAATTTTCTACTGAATGGTGAAGTTTTACAGATGGAATAATTTCGCAAATTTGGTGTAACGTAGGCAAATAGATTAATGGCCGAGTCATAAGTTTTTATACAAATTGTAGTGTGATTACTATGATATAGAATATTTACAGTGCAATCTATAAATTTTGACTGATGATAATTCAGTTGATAACTAACTTCACAGCTGTATTCCGAGCATCTGATGCAAGTTCTCTTTCGTTACACTGATACCAGTCAGTCGGTCATGCAGTCCATACTTCTTAATGCCTGTCTCCCACTACCCCTCATAATTATATTCAAGAATTTCAATATACCAAGAAATTGATTTGAAAAAAATCTTTTCAAAAGTGATCCTCATGTACCCACACGTGAAGCTAAATAAAAGCTTTTCAAATCGAGCAATTCTTGTTTGAAAATGATTTCACTGTAAAGATTCAAAAATTTAGACTTCTAATATTGTCTAAACTCTTTGTTATACATGAATTCCAGTTCATTAGAATAAAACAATCCCTATTATTTGGGTTTTGTTTTATTTTAACAGGGTTGTACTAAATACTAAACTATACCGTGTTTTCCTGAAAATAAAACACGGTCTCATATTATTTTTCGGTTCAAAAGACACACTACGGCTTATCTTTACGGGACTTCTTGTATTTTTATGGAAGAGTATTATTGGACATCAATCACTATTTATTCAAATACATCCTGTCATCTTCTTCGTCTGAGTCAAAATATTGTTTCCTTTAAATCTACAATTGAATTGAGTGTCAAGATGTATGAGATGGAAATGGTTACAAATGACCTATTTTTTTTTTTTTTTTTACACTAGGTCTTATTTCAAGGATAGTGCATCTATTACAAATATCCTAAACAATCATGAAATCATCTCAGGTTAGGTCTTATTTTCAGGGAAAGACTATTATTTTTTTTGATTTCTATTAAACACAGTTTCCCAAACTTTGGTACGGTAGAACACTTCGTAAATACTGAAATTTCAACGTGACACTTGTTTTATTTTGTAAAAAACGTATTTTTCTTTTTTTGTTTAGTAAAAGTTTCGTAATTTAGTAAAATTTAGCAAAATGAAAAAAACATTTTATATGCCTTATATTATTTGAAAATATTATTGTATTTACTGAATACCAAATGTTTTTAACATATTAAAACATTCGTTTACGGCGTTTCAGGATATAAAACAATTTCAGTTTTTCGCGGAACATAGTTTGGGAAACCCTGTCGTAAAAATTATATGCATTTTAATCATGAGTGCTTTTAAACGTATACAAAATATCTGTTGTAAAAATATCCGCGATGAAATTGCATTTTTAATGAATATAAATAATTTTTAAATTAGATAAATGATTGTATAAAAATGTATATACAAAGTTGCGTTGGATCAGCAAGGGTAGTTTCATTGAAAATTCAGTTACAATGAATATTCAAATAGAATTGTATTAAGGAATAATTGTTTTACATGTATGTTTCATATCGATCGCTTAAAGTGCAAACGTGCTAACTCTGTTTTTGAAAATTTTACAGTAGAATCTAAAAACTGATTATTTTACTATCTATTTTAAATTTAAAAACACATTTCATTTAGAGTTGCTTACGAATGACTCTTGACAGATCCAAATACGAAATACCGGAGTTATACATTTTGCAGTGTAGGTTTCAGAGTCCGATGGAGTTGTCAAATTTTCTTGGTACGTTTTCAAATATAGTTAAATGACTGAGTTGTCAAATTAATACAGGAGATGCATATAGCATGATATAACAAGATGGCATTATTAATTCATTTACAGCTAAAGGTGGAGTTGGCAACTTTTCACTTTAAACCATCGATATATTGAATTATGACTTACTCAAAACTGTATCTAAGAAAAATATATGTTGAATATTGTCATTAATTAACAATAGGAAAAAACACATTGATTCTCAGGTTTTATAGATAAAACTATATTAAAACAAATAACTACAACTAAATATTTTATAATACTAAACCTGCATTAGTATATTACAAAATAAACTGTGAGTCATGTCTCTGAAATTAAAAATAAGTATTATCGTAATAAACGTAATTATATGTAATACTACATATTGGCTTTTTCACTATTTGACTAAAAGGAGATCCTATCAAGACGATTCCATAATGAAGACATCATACGCTCCATGTCGGTGCTGAGAAGGTGATTTAGTATTTTTAAAACGAGAATGAAAGGTGTTGTATTGTATTTACTGGAGCTATATAGCAAAAGTTAATTGTGTCGGTTAAAAATATATGACAAGATTTATAATATTTTAGGATTTATCGATAGTGTGTAAGTTTTAATGTCATGAACGTGTGTAATTAATCTAATAAGACATGGCGGATTGGTTGCTATAAAGGACATAATATAGAATTTATGAATAATCTTCTGTTGTTTATTTATTCCTATCCTTTATGAGATGACCATAAAGCGCAGCAACCGACTGAAGAGTTGGAAATGCTGTGTACTTCACACTGAATGGTCTATTCTGCCCCACCAAGTAAAAACAGAATATCTTATGTGTCATTCCCTATGTAGATATTGGGTTTTTACCTAGCAAGGCAGTATTCATGTGATGCATTTTTATATTAGGTCGTCCCGGATATAATGTCGTTTTTCATGGTAAAGTTCAAACTTATTTTTTTTAAATCCACAGGAGCGGGTTTTTTTTCACAGAGTTTTGCATTTAACCTGACCATCTGCTTACAATAAACGGCTGCGTTGACAGTTTGGCCTTGTTTCAGCACTTAATGATAAATAATGCCCTTTGAATACGCCCACACGTATAATAACACCTTTCAATGGTGCAATCCTGCTTTAGGAGTTGGAATTGGAGTTTGACCTGGAGATAACCATTTTAGAACGATGTAGAAGAGATTTTTTTGTCCAAAAAGAGCGCAACAAATCCATAAGAAGAAGAAAAACACAAGACACGTCTTCACTGGCCAGCAAACCGAAAGTGGCTGAGTCAAAATTGCATATTACAGAAACGACATTAATTCCGGGATGACCTAATATATTATATGTAAATTTGTTGTTTTCTTGCTCGCTGAACTCAACTCATTTTTTTACTACAGTAATTTATTTTTCGAGGGCCGCAGATTATTGTTGTCTAATTTAAGGGGCCGTGGTATGAAAAAGCACTGGTCTTATTGATAACTCTGCCCCTAATATAAGTCTGTGTGTCCCTAATAACTAGATGGCAAATTAAGAACATCAGCTGTTATTATTCCAAAGTGCAGAACTAACCTCCCAGCACTCATACCAAGGCGGAGGACAATTGTGATGGTTAATAGATTGTCTCGGTTATTGATATCTCCACCTTAGTGAGAGTTAGTTTAGAATTTAGATGAATGTTGCTGTATACGTTTTTAGAATAGAAACTGTCTTAACTTTTTTGGTACAATATAGATGCCAGGCATATTTTGGTAGGAAAGACAAAATAATAATCTAGTATAAATATTTTATTGCTTAAAACGTTTATTAATGTTTTTTCTTTGTTTTGACAACTGTCCATCCTGGGTCAGGATCTTCTTCCATTGGTTCATCAACTTCTTCACCATTTTCATCATCACCTTCATCTTCTTCCTCCACTATCTCGTGCGGTTGAATCTAAGACATTATCAAATTCAAATATAATTTACACTTCAAATAATTTCACAAAAAGAAATAAAAAGTTCAAATGGATTGCTGAAATGATGGATCAAGGAGCGAATCTTTATGAATTCTTCAAATTCAAATGATTGAGCTCCATTCTATCCCAAGCAGAATATGAAATATTTTTTTTCTCTATTATATTTGAAAGCTACCAGTTTTTTAGAGATATGCCTAATTAACCGTGTTCTGTTTTTGCTTAATAAGGCCAGACTGCCATTTCTCGGTGACAAGTAGGACATCTTTGATGTGCTCCCTAATTCGCATTCTTATGAAACGTTAAAGAAAATATTTCTCTAATGATATTATATTTACACCAGTACCGCTATTTTCAATAACAATATTGCACATCTTCAGGATGATATTGGTAGTGAATCCCATTCAAATCTATAATTTGATGTAAATATTTCTCCTTCGTTTTCATTCTCACTGGCCTCCAATCCCGAATGAGTATCTTCCAAATCTTTTGTATCTGTTATATCATTGTTTATCTCAAAATCGAGATCATAGTCTGCATTTGTCAAATTTTTTATATAAAATTATATGGGTTATTGAAAATAAAAATGTGACATGCAATATAAAAAATCAAGCACAAAATAATTACTACCGTAAATAATAACCATAAATCACAAATGAACCGCTGAACACACTGTACATAATTGTAAACCGTAAACAAGCAATGCACCTGCACAGAGATATGGACCGGACCCGACTCTGCTGCTCTGTCTAATATCGGTCTGTGTGCCCCTGACAACTACCTAAGAAATCGAGAACATCAGCTGTTTTTCATTCCTAAATGCAGGACTA
>JAGVSQ010006014.1:0-16923 GCA_022683975.1 Rhyacophila evoluta
ATGCCGAAAGGCGAAACCCGGGTCGCTAACAGTGATCTCACATGTGGAAGTTTACTAGCTTTAAATAATAATAACCATGTCCGGTCTGAAGATATAGCAAAATATGAATCTACACGTGGAGATATTCGCTACGAATATTAAGTATTATACACAGTGGCGGCTCGCGTATAAACTCTGTGGAACTTCAACATTCCCTATTTGCACATAATATTATCGATAACATTTTATGTGATTAGTTATTATTTCTTTAATTCTTTCTTTATACTTGTACAATAATATAATCATTGAATTTAATGTCAGAAACCTTATCCTGGTTTATGAAAGAGATACAAAAATCTTTGTATTGAACTGTGCAATTTACAGTTCCAGCAGCGTGGTGTTAAACTGTTGTACGCATGCGTACATAGGAAGCTGCACGCGAGGCTGTGAGGGAGAGAGAGCACTGTCGCTCCCGCAGTGCCGACTGCGGCGTGCTGGTGAAAGATATTTTTTTTTACTCCGTTCGTGTTGCGTTTAAAAACGGTGTATCATATTCTTGAATGTTGTAAAGTGTAGAATAAGATTATTATCCTGATATTTATTCTATGTGATTATTTAAAGTTTTTTTTTATTCATGGTTGTTTCCTTTTACACAATTTTAAAACAAAGGCTACAAAATTACACCCCCTCTAACTATAGCTACAAACCGCCATTGATTGTTGTTTATGGCAAAGTTGTTGCGTAATATATTTTAGGCATAATTTTAAAAGCCCAGCTGTCGGTGTAGTTCAGACAATGGATCAAAATAACAGTTTGAAAATCTGTTACTGCGTAAAAAAATCAGCTAAGTCTCAAACACTGATAAATAAAAAAATCGCATCAATAAAAAAGTGACATAAATTGTAACCATTAAACAGATGTCAAAGAGCGACGCTATAAATTACAAAAGCATCATTAACCGCCTTGCCGTCTCTTGTCCTCATTGTGATCGCCCGATAATACGCAAAGTTGAAAGTAACCTTGAAATACAAAATAACAAATCTCTTCCCCCTCGGAAATGTGTCGCGGTGTAAAAAAAACGGTCCCCAATATCATCCCTTAACCTAGAAAGTAACTGCTCCATACACAAGCAAATTTACCCCTCGAATTGTGTCAGAGGATTAAAACATTTTTAAATACTTATAATAGAAGATGAATTGTAATACAATTATAAGTCAGCAAATTATTATGTAATTAAAATGCAAGACTTGATGCCCAATGAGGTAATAACTTCGCTGACAAACAAACAAAAAATCTGTCAATACAATGCAAAGAATTAACACTTTGAGTAGTATGGACGTACATGTACGTTCGTGCGCTTTGTCGCCTTGTTTTCAAAGCCATTATTTCTCTTAATATAAAAACTAGATAGATCTGTCAATGATATGAAGAAATTATTACAATCATATCATTTATTTTTAGTCTAGAAAAAATACGTTAACGTTACAAAATATGAGTAAAAAAAGAGTTTCAGAATTGAAAAATTCCCTCATACTCTTTCGATAATTATGATGTTGTTTAAAGAAATCAAAGATAATTTATATTGCTGTTCATAAAAACAATAAAATCTCATATAAATCAGTCCTACGCCCTCAAATTTGATATCAAGTAGTCCTTTCCCTTATAATCTTTCGATAATCATAATGTTTTATAAAGAAAGCAAGGATTATATATATTGCTGTTCACAAAAACACATACAATGTCATATAAATCAGTCTTATGCGCTCAAATTTGATATAAAGTGGTCCTTTGATTCCAAAATGGGAGCTGCCACGTGTGGTAATTTTATACACACTCTTACCAATTTTGATTCAATTAAAAAGTATAAGCAAATAGAAAAATGCATGTACGTAATAACGGTGATATATCTGTAAGACATAAATATAATAAATATAGGAGTGAATAAAACTAAATCACTGAAAAAAAGATGCAGTAAGATTTATTTGTAAATAATATTTTAAGTCATCTGAATGTCCGTTACACATTGGTTGGTCATTACTGAGAATGAAAAATGCGAGTAAAACCTGTTCCGTGTATGTATAATGTTCTTACGTCCTTTATCCACCCCACATTTCAAAAATAGGGTCTGTAAACACACACTTGTCGTAGTGTAGATGATTTTACATACCATATGTATCTCATATGGTGACTATGCTTTGTTTAGCTAAACTTTAATTTATTTATTCAATATATTAGAACATCGCCAAGTTAATGTCTTGGAAATACTGGGTATGTAAGTAAATTTTCAATTTCAAAACATTCACCATTAATGTATAAAAAATTTAATAATAGAAAGTCTTCCCGGTGGCAAGCGTACGCGACTTGCAATTTGGGAAATACTAGTTTGATTCTCACATCTGTAGGATTTTTAATAATTCAAAAGTGGAGGAGCGGATCCCTATTGGGTTGAGTAACTATTTGATAAACAATCCTCGTGAAAAATAATGTGTCAAGACGTCTTCAGATCTTTCACATAAAAAACGAACTAATCTATATTATCGTTTCTCTGGTGATAGTGTAAAGGTTAACGTGCGCGCCTCGTAATCTAGGGAACGTTAGTTCAATTTCCACATCACTTTAAAAAATGCAGGATTAGATGCCCATTGAGTTGAGCTATTCTATGACGGATGATTCTCGTGGAAAATAATTTCGTCAAGACGTGTAGACATTGCGGAGATCCATATTTTCCACTTTCGGAATCATCACATTATATAGATCCATATTCTCCACTTTGGGAGCCAACATGGTAAAACAAGAAGAATAATAAAGAAGTATACCGAGTAAGCAGGTATAATTTATTCGATGTGTGTATAAAATTTAATAAAACACGTGTACACTCAATCTCACTCAAGTGGAAATATATAAGCACTTAAAGAAATTTTGATAAAAATAATGATAACATTGTAGTGAAGTTCCGGAAATAGCACGAGATCAAAGGTGAGTCTGATAATCATTGAAAATTAATAAAAATAAACTTATCTTTCGCATTATCAATAATATTTTATAATTATTGTATTTCATACATTTGTATACTTTAAAATTATGATTTCCCTTTTGACAGATTTCATACAAGAAATATATTATTAAATACAGATTGTCATATTTAACTCTTTGTGACACTATTATGTAATTTGTTAAGTTATATCAATTACCGAATGTCATCAAAATATATTAGTATTTTTATTTATTTAACACGCCGGAAGAAGAAGAAAAAGGAAACAAATTGAATTTTGAAAACTTGTCGTTAATTCTATTATTTACCATCCAGGTGTTTGTTTTCGCATTTTGGCATCTTTGATTAATTTCAATAAATGTTGCTTATATATTATATAATAGAAAACGGTAACATATAAATTAAATATGGTCCATCTAGATATATGTCAATAAACATTAAAATTATTTTTGTGGAACCATGTGACACAAACCTGGGACATACTTGTTCTTTCCATGCGACTGAAATTTTATCTCATATAAATTATCAATTGTGTACTTAAAAATGTTTAACATTTTAATAATATACTTAATTATAATCAAAATAATATATTCTAAATCTATTAC
Source organism: Rhyacophila evoluta (assembly GCA_022683975.1). Lineage (NCBI taxonomy): Eukaryota > Metazoa > Arthropoda > Insecta > Trichoptera > Rhyacophilidae > Rhyacophila > Rhyacophila evoluta. Next base: position 3,577 of record JAGVSQ010006014.1, read on the forward strand.
AAATGTGTACGTATATATAGTATATATTACTGTGGTTGATAAAACTTTGTGCCCTGCAGTTAATGGCATAAAAAGTATACGAAAAGGATAAGATTTCCTACACACGTCTATAAAAAATTACACCTTTGAACGACGAGTAAAGAGGGGTATTTTAAGGGATGAAAAAAAGCTCAGGAATGTGGCAAGGAAATGTGTTATTATCAGCGTGTAGAATAACTCATATTATGCATGAGATTTTTGTTAAGATTTTTTGCTGATAAATTTAATAAGGTTCATAGATTCATCACACAAAATATGTACTTGGAAAATGTTAATTTTAAAAATGGATAAATACAACCTTTTGAGTTTTTATATCCTACGTATATAAGGAGAAATATTCGCAATGTGTATTACGTTTATCTATAAATTATTTGTGTCTATACACAAGACTGGTTTAATCAATTGATCAATTGAGCACACAAAGTATTTGTGAAATAGATAATTACTCTTTTAAGATGTTATAAGCTAATTAATTTTATATTCACATACGTACATATATATGAATAATCTTTAACTTAGATTAAAGCGCCATTAAACATTAACCAGATTAGTTCAATAAAAAAATTCCAAAAAAATGTAAGGTAGTTTGATGTTGTTAGGATCTCGAAAGAAAATATAGACCGGGCAGTTCACTGTCACATTAAATGTCATCCAGAGACACATAATTGCTTATGATACATGCTACAGAAGCCTCAGGTGTATCTCAATTCTGATTGCCTCGTCTTCCGGCCGGTAGGATTCCGACATCTTGAAGGACTATCAGATACTATCTACCGAATATATTTAGCGAAGCTGTTTTGATACTGGCATGATCTGGGATGTCCAGGCGATTGGGGGCCAACAAAGAATTTTGGGGGTGCCAAGAACGTAATTAGTAGACATATGCTTTACGTAATTATGTAACTGACATTGGCAAAGAACACGAAGAAGAAAGGTATCCATGTCCCATATTACCTCCTGACATGGTAACAACAAATTCATTTATGATGAGATGTGGTTCAGATAAGATCACGATTATTATTATGGGGGTAAAAATTTGGCATGGCCTGTAGTTTATACATTTGATAAACGGATTTCAATATTTGCAAGTGGCCGAATGCTCCACTTTAAAAGCTGGTTAAAAAATAAGAAGAAAAATATGCATACATATTAAATTGTACTACGTAATGTGCCCACCATCCACACGCCCCGGCCTTACACTTGGTGTTAATCGATATCGAGAAACAATCTTCTTTATTTGACGGTAATGTCACGGAAGTAAATATAAATTAGCCAAGACTTAGGTGTCTCGCAATCAAGTATACTGAAGTTAAACTAAATAAAATGAGAAAAAGAAGAAAGGTAATTTAAAAAAATGGGGACTTATTTGGTCAAGCAATTTATGCGAAGAGATCATGCCCCGAAATTATATTATATTTGAAGCTCCTTTTAAATTACCATAATACTGAATGTACAACCGTGTTGTGTGTGTGTTACGTAAGCAATTTTTGTTAATTGCGCAGTGTAGATGCTCTCTAATAAATGCACGTGTTTAGTAAAATACCCCACGTGTCTGGCTGAATACTAGTTTCTATAATTTCAGTGTAAAAGGGTGTAGGGTCAAAATTTAGGAGCATGGGAAAGCATTTTGTTTAGCTCTATGGTGTAACATATGTGCCATAACCATAAACATACTATTTATAAAAAAATGTTTTAATTAAATGCTATACATAATTTAAATTAAATATTTTTTTCCAAATTCATAATTCGTCTTCATATATTTTTGAGATGAGTAACAGCAAATAAAAAGTTCGCTAAAGTCTCTATAAAATCAGAAAAACATAAATAACTTCGTACTACTAATATTGAGAAATATTTTATTTAATGTGACTAAAGAAGTTACTATAGACAAAGAAATATAATTAAACACCGTCTTAATATTTTTATATGTATATCTTCATATGTTTTGCGAATTTCTTCATATGGTAGTTTTCCATCATTCATTTTTCTAGGATAATGTGAGATCACGCTTAATCAGATGTAATTTTACAAATTTGTGAAATAAATCTATCTAGCTTAGTCAGTATTTCAAAGATTTTTTTTATGGAAGTCTTTCTTTAAATTTTTCTTCCATATTCGCTCCCTAAGTGGAGCATATGGACACCACGTCCCACCTCCAAGAACGCCGCCCGCCAGTATTCTTGCGTCCTCCCAGGTCATCCCTTAACTCTATAGATGGTATTTAGCGGCCTACGACCGGTCGGCTTAAAGAATAAGCAGGTCTGGTTCAGACCTTTTTGAGATATCCGCAATACGTGGCCGAGCTAGGTCCAGCGTCCAGCGTTCTTTAATTATTATTTTTTTATACCATGTTCGCTCCCAACGTGGAGCATATGGATCTACACAGTATGAAGATATCGACTCCGAAAGGGGAGTATATTGATCCCCGCAATGTGAAGATGACTTCACAGATTATTTTTCACGAGAATCGTTTGTCAAACAATTACTCAACCCAATGGGCAACCAATCCTGCATTCTCGGATTGTAAAAATCCGACAGATGGATATTCGAACCCACATTCCCCGGATTGCTTGGCGCGCACGCTACCAACTACGCTACCGTGTACGTTTTGTCTCAGATTGTTTATCAACTTACAGTGTTTTTTAACATAATACTTTTCATAAAATCCTAGGTGTTTTAATAGTATATTGCCAATTATCTTAAGCCCGTGTATATTTTTTAGCTTAAATAATTATGTGACTTAAAATAATAATAATCGATTGTTTAGAATACGTAATAATTTAAGCACATTTGAGTGCGTGGCAAGCAGTTCTTGTGTAATTTATATTTTCTAAATTAAGTCTATCATTTCCGTCTATCTCCGGGATACGCCTGATTAATGCCAGGTTTAATAGTATATACGCGTAATTATATTAATGTTATCACTAAGATAAATGATAAATCAAAGACAATTTCACATGTGCAAACTTTATTACGGTCAACTATGATAACTATTTTAGTACATCGAGATAAAAATATTATTTTTAGCACATTCTATGGTATTATCGTCGTATTTTTTCATTTTATATTTTCATAATATTACTGATAATGCTAGCAAACAATCTATTTCGAGAAAAATATTCAAGATAATGAATTAACACGAGTCACAACGTAAATTATGGTCACCTTAAATTGTTGGTCTTTCCTAGACTTGATATAAAATAATATACTGTCTTCAAAATATGTTATGAATAGGTGAACTAAGTCCACTCTGTAAGTGGAGCATATGAGTCAGCAGAACATGGCGACTTATTTCGCCAGCTTGTTTTTACAAGAATTTATAATAAGCCAATAGCTCAACCCATTGGTTATCAAGTCTTGAATCTTTGAATTCAAAAAACTCTTTATGCAGCTGTGGAATTTGACGCCGTGATGTATGGCACCGAAGTGTGGGTTCTTACCAATTGACCACCACATATGATTATTTACCACGTAATATTTAGTAAAATAATGACACATATTTTTCGCGAGAATTAGTTGTCAATCAATCTCTCAATCCGATGGACATCCAGTCCTGCACTTTCTGGTTTGTATAAATCTGACAGATGTGGGAATCAAAGCCGCATTTCTCGCATGCGATGTGCGCACGCTAACCTCAACGCTACCAGGGATTTAACTCCGCAGTATTTAATTATTTCAATATAAAACATGTACTACAAAATACATTATATGACAGTTTCTGGGTAGTTGAAAAGGATATTAATTTCGGGTAAAGATTTTGATTTTTTAGTCCAACATGATTATCCTAAGTTTTCCTTCTCCACTGAGGTGAGTTTAGTCAGCTAAGTAGATGAAAGTAACATAAAATGGAGTGTTTTCTAGTTTTTACAAAATAATTAAAAAACGACACATCAAATCAAAAAGTTGTTTATCAATAAGTCACAGAACGTAAACTTATGCATAAAATGAGTACCAACATGATGTATTTTGGTGCAGTTGTATGAGTACCAGCTCACTTCAAAGTTATAAAAATTCTTCATCTTCCTAAGTTCGACGAAGACAATATCTGTTCTTAATCTATTCACTTGCGCACGCTTGGTTAATTTTCTATTTCTCCAGATTCATTTGAATTCAATTGAAAATTTGCGGAAGTGAGTTGATTGTTGTGAATATGTAAGTTAAGCATATCCTCTGTATATTTATATATACATTTATTAGAATAGTTATGTACCATATACGTACTGTGCATATTAAATATGTACTACGGTATCCTTTCATAAGGCGAACAGAAGGCGGAGTCGTAACAACCCCCGAGTCGGCGCCCTCTGCAATGCTGCGCGCCGTGATGCAACTATTATTGTCACTGTATGCACAGAGCTTTCGCCTTTGTGCCGATTGCCGTATCAGGGATGTTATTACACACGGGTGGAGTTGAAACAAGAGTTTATGTAAATATTTTTTTATTTTTTAAATTATTAATACTGGCAAATATTAGTAGCTTCTTTTCGATTCTTAAATGTAAAAGTGTAAAATCTAAAACATCTTAATCTGTAACTTAAACGGATTAATAAATATCCAGTACCAGTAGTAAAAATCTCACGCTGATAATTTAGCATAACCCCCATAACGTTTAAATAAACTGTATTGGCTTAACATAAGTGCGTTGATTAATTGCATTCGCCGAGTCCTACATTCATCCCTTGGAGCCTCCTGCAAATTTCGTGGCTTACGGAGTCAGTCATCCGGGACATATTTATGATATTATTTATAATACTGTGTAAACAATAGCGTCATGTCGCTATAATCTATTTGTATTATACATACTATAATACTGAGAAATAAATCAACTCATAACGTGGAAATTCATGAGCATGTTCATGTACATACAGTAGTCAGTCAATCAGGAACAGATCATCGTGTTTTTATTATGTTGTTAAGTAAGTGAAGACATGTCTTGATAGATTGTTACGAAAATTGGTTGTCAACCAATAGCTCAACCCATTGTGGATCTAGTTTTGCTATTTTTTATATCTGGCAGCTGTGAGAATCAAATCAGTCATCTCCGGCTCCGAAGCTCGAACGCTAACCTTTAGGCTACTGGTAAGAAGAAATGCATTGAAATAAAATTATTATTACATACATGGCTTAAATGTCCTCCCGTTACTGTAGAAATTAGTGTGTGCACCTAGCATCCGTGGAAATACGGGTTCGATTCCCCCATCTGCTGGATTTTAAAAAATCCGAAAATGCAGGATTGGTTTGAGCAATTGTTTCAAAAGCGACTTTCGTGAAAAATAGTCTGTGTGAACATGTATATCCATATGCTACACTTACACAAGATAATATTCAACACTATGCAAAAAATCTGAAATTGCAGAACTGGTTGCCCGTTGGGTTGAGCAATTGTCTGACAAACGATTCTTTGTGTCCCTGGTTAGCGTAGTTGGTAGCGTGCGCGCCTAGCAATCTGGTCGGATTTAAAAATCTGAAATTGCAAGACTGGTGGCCCATTGAGTTGAGCAATTGTCTGACAAACGATTCTCTCGAAAAATAATCTGTCAAGAACTCTTCACATTGCGAAGATCCATATACTCTACTTTAGGAGCGAACATGGTATGAAAAAAAATACTACAATAAGTATAATTTTAACTTTGATCCAATGTCACCCCGAAATGACCTAATTTAATCTGGTACTCAACGATACATTCGCCATCTCTGGAGTAAAAGAGTTATCAGTTTTAATGCACGAATTAATTTTTTAATCAGAGTGGAGTTGTATGTATGCGTAAGATTTTGTGTTGGTATAATGAACCATAGAAACAAACACCTCATCGATATCAAATTAAAAACGTCTGCAAAAAGGTTTATACATGTTTTTTTGCCTTTCAGATTTATGGGTTCGCAATAATAAACTTGCGTCATACTTTAGTCATACAAAACACAATAGGAATGTGGTTTTTAAGAATATATATAAAAAAACAAACATCACGCTTCTGTGTTGTTATTGGTGACTAATCACCACACAATTGTGCTTTGCACGCGGTTTGCTAAGTATAAAAAAATCGGTAGCTTATCAGACTGGATTACACATTTAACAATATACATATGAGAATAATTTATATATTTATACAGTATAGATAACACACCCTGAGTATATAAAAGAATGCAATCGGAAGTCGATTAAACTGAGCGAATTTGGGAGCAGTGGGAAACCCTCAATTTTCCAAAATAGCTTTTATTCGATAATCGGAATGTATGCAACTTAATACACGTTCTACCAAAAGGATGTAAGCTGAAAATTCCGAATTATAGTCTGCAATTAGCTTTTAAGTTTGAAAAAAAGTTGGTCTGTAAAATAAATAACCAGAAAAAAAAGTTCTACCTAATCATTTTTATTGTTTTTTTTTAAATAACCAATTAATTTAATATCATATTGAGTAAATACAACACTAGTGTTAGTCTTCATGCACTTTAAGGTTGTGCCTATTTAATGTTTTGACTTTGGCTTAAAATCATTAAATAAACTTTTTTTGTGTCTCCTGTAAAATTTGTTCAATGTGAGTTACATCATTTTCCCTTTCCACAGTCGATATGTAAGTATATTTATATATGTTTAAATTTTCATTAGTAGCTTTTGAAATAAAAGATGTTCAAATTAAAATTCCTCTAAATATATACAAATATGTGGCTTCCTGTCAGGAGTTCCAAGGCGCTTAGTTTAGCTCCTAGTTTGAAAAACACTATCATGGTATACTCAGTATTAATTAAAGTTCATGTTTTACATAGCATAATCACACACACTCTAGTGGACGCCAACCAAAGTATTAGGAAGCTTCTCTCAGGACACTTCTGTCACTTTGAAGATCACCTCACGTTATCTACACCACGGTACACATCCAAATAACGGGTGTAGAATAACGCTTGATGTATGGGAAAGCAAGGTATACATAACTAGAAAATAGAGGTCTCTTCGATAAGAATTTGTATTAGCAGAGTTTAGTTATAATAAGAATCATGTGCACTGCTGTTTACCCCACCCCAATCTAGCATTTAAGATTTACGTTAGTTACGCCAAGGTATACGCCAGTATGACTGGTGTGGAGGTACACGTGGCTGTTTTGATATCTTAGTGATTTGCTCGATTTCTACTGACCAAATGTCGATTCAAGATTGATTTTTCAGAACCACATTCGTATGTATGTAATTTGTAATATATTTAGTGCACGGTTTATTATAAATATGTATTTTGTGGGTATAGTATGAACATACAAAATAAAATCGTTTTTTGAAGATTAAACTACACCCCTGCTACAATTTGCCGCTTTATCTCCGCACTATTCCGACAAGTTGGGGTGTTTATTGGACAGTCTGCGGGAGGGTTAGATACCTATAAATACAATGCACCGCGCACAGAGCCGAAAGTTAAAAAATCACTTCCCTTTTTTTATTTTTAACCCTCCTCGCGATCGGACCGCACGGTCCACTGGGGTTTAGCACACCCCTGACACACGACATGTCACTTTGTTATGCAGGCCTAAAATCATTTGAGCTTTTAGTGCTTTTGATAGGTATTAAAGTTCGCTGGGGATTTGGTAGAACTTTAATATTGAAATAAATTTCAACCATTGTTATGTACATAGTACCATTGTTAAGTACATACAAGTTTTATACTTCCGCTGTTATGTTTCACTTCCTTGTTCTTAATTATTTCATTTCCAATAGCTATATTGACAATTTTTCTTTCTTATTTCATATCCGCTATCTAATTAATCATTTACACATAAGATATTCCAAAAGAGGTTGACATTTTAAATTTACCACCATTTTTCTCCGCAAAATTTTCACTATTTTTTTAAAAGCTTTTATTTAGCGTCACATGCAAGTGGTAATCACCATTGAAAATATTTTTCTATGCTGGCAAACTCGTGTTCGTTCAATGTTATTTTTTATATTTTCTGAGCTTTATGCAATTGTGAGTTCCAGAAACTACGTACAACGCATATAAGTCGTAAAAATTTACTCTAACAATCCTGTGGAAGACTGACGAGTACCATTTGTAGAGCGTACTCGGCGATGTTATGTGGTGCTGGCACGACCTGGGGAGATGCAAATTGGCTGGCTGGTGACAGGGATTCCTGGAGACTCCACGTGGCAGCCATATTCTCCATATAGGGATATGTAGAAGAAAAAGAATCAATCTAATATTGATTTTGATATAAAAAAATATTCATCGGATTTTGAATATATTAGAAATTTTTATTTGGTTCATTTCAAAATGCCGTCAAACATTATTATCATAGTAGTTGATTATTTGTGAAATTCTTAATATAAAAAAAATGTAAATGGATAACTGATGATGGTGACTGTAATTCATCTGCTTAAGAAATCCAAACAGGTTACTTTGGTCCAAACTTCAAACGTCAAAGGAACGAGAAGAAAAAGAGTAAACCAAAATGTTAGGGTTAGGTTAGGGTGCATACGTATCACGCACCCGCGATACGCTCTTTTGAGCCGTTCACCAATACATACCCATATTACTAATCCTCCTTTTATAGCCCGCGATGTTGATGTGATGAGATGGTGTGATAAAATCACTACCAATCTTGTTATACTTGTTGAAAAATGAAAACAAATATTTAGTTAATGTCTTCGTCATATTATATATGAATTAGTAATAGACGTTTGAAACACCGAATCTCTTCTAAAGTATAAAACATTCAGAGTATATCGGTATATATAATGTATTAATCATTTTGCAAGATTATTTGTTAACAACTCGCTTATGCCATGGGAAGTTTACCTTGATTCGGCTAATGTTATCAAATCGACAAATTAAGAGACGTATATTTCAGACACAGTGCTTTACAGTGCGAATAATTTCATTGCTTTCAAAAAGTTTGCGGCGAGTGTGATGATCTCTCACATAAATTGCTCGATCAAATTTCATTTTTTTAATTAGTTTTTTTTGTCATTATATTTTTTTTAACTTCAGCACACTTAAGTGCGTGGTAACCTAAGTCTTGTGTAATTTATATTTACTCCCGGGAAATTGCCGTCGAATAAAGTAGATCGCTTCTCGATATCAGAGCTCCGGGATATGACTGATTAAGACCAGGTGTAAGGACAAGACGGGTGGATGATAGGTCACATTAGGTAGTGCGTTTACATATAATTTATTTCTATTATTTGTATTTCTACAAAAGATAATGTTCTAGCTTTAAAAAAATGCGAAATCTTATGGATAGCGTTTTATAAGCCTCGATATTAACAGGCCATAGTTAGTTGTAATACGAATCATCCGTACTCTGGTGTAGCGATTTTCAACCGGAAACCATATTGCCCACGGGGGCTCCATAAAATCCTTCAAGGGAGGCACAAACCAAAAATTACTTTTTGGGGAGGTATACCAAGCTATTGGGGAGACACAGACAAAATATATTACGCGATCTCAAGATAGTGGGAGACTAAAAAACAGGGTAGGCACAGAATATTTTTTTTAAATCAAAGGGGGGCCACTGCCCAAACAATGTTGAGAGCCGATGCTCTAGTGTATGTTAACCAAGGTCTTGGAAAGCTGCCCTTGAAATTCTTTTAGCACTTTGAATAATTCCCTACGTTAATAACGACAGAATATTAGTAGCTATTTAGTATTCTGAGCTAAACTTTTTCTAAATTTCATCTGGATTATGATTTTCTATTTAGATTAAGAACTGTACTAGTTTTAAAGACGTTTCGATGATGTGGGGAATTATTAAACATCCCTCGCGTTGTAAAATAAATAAACGTATGCGTTGCGTGTGTCAGAGTACATTTACCCTCATTTCTAGTCACACTGTACAAAGGCGGGGATCAAATTAGACAAAAAATGATGATCTACAGATGACAGAGCAGGATCGACTATTTGGTAACACCATAAAAATTGCTCCGTTTTAATGTTGTAATATGATGTTTGTTTTGATTGTCCTCCGTAATAATATAATACACTATTAAATTGATAAATTGTATTGTTGATATATTTAAAAATCAAATGTAACTCCAAATGTCTACCGTCGCCCAGTAATCAACTTTATACATAAGAAATTTAGGCATGAACTTGACCCTAAAAGGCTTTGAATGTATTCAAAAGGAATATTCTCTCTCGTATATATAGAGGTAAATAAGACATGGAAATATGCAAAGAACACTATATGGTAAGTTACGTATAGATGTCAGTATATGTAGGTTAGGTTAGGTTGATAATCGATCCTAGGATCCTAGGTGATCCAGTAAGGAGCAAGACAGTCATGCTAAAAATTTGTTGGCTCAATGTGTGTGTTGCCGTTGATGAAGATGGTTCGGTCGAAGTATGGAATTGAAGAATAGCCATACTGTGTATATACGGTGAAGATATTTATGTGATGGAATCAAAAAAACGATCGAAGACTGTCTCTGATGATACTTATATATCGTTTGTAGGTAGAATGTATTAAAGGCAAAATCTGAATACTACTTATGCTAACGATTTTGGGCAAAATATTTGATATAAGTCTTACACTAATTCGATTTCTATTCAGACAGACATATTTTCAGGAAGTAAATTCTTCTGCGAAATCGTATGCAGCAATGTATCCTTTAAATATTCTTTGAAATTAAATGAACCGCTTCCAACACTCAATATTTACATAAAGTCTCCCTAAATAAAACAGAACATTTTGATAAAATTTTCTTTTTTGGTTAATTTTCTTAACATTTTTCTTTATCGTAATTTTACTTTGTTTTTTTCTCGAAATTTTAAACTGGTAATACATGAAGATCAAATACATCCCTGTAAATGCATTTGCCTCCCTTTTGATCACAAAAAACGCATCTCTCCCGCATCAGCCTTCTAACACTAAATACTTTATTTATTCCCCTCCGAAATGTAAATCAAAACCCGTCTATAAGCTCACTTGGATGATGTAAAAACGTTGTTATTACACCAACACTGACAGACTCGAGACCCCTTTAGGTCTGCCAGACCCCAAAACTTTAATACATATCCACTATAGATGTTACTAATAATTATTATAATTTTATATATCTCACTTACATAAGAAAAGAGATTGTTACAGAGATGTTGAGCGTAATGCAATATTTTACGTTAAATTATCGATGAGTTAATATGATCATAAGAATTTAAGTCAGAACGAAACTGATCATTTGACATTTCTATGGATTAAATGAGTTCTGAGATGAGCCCAAAATTTGGAGGTCAAGATTTTGAACTAGTATTTATTTTGTAAATGAGAACCATATAGCATGTAGATCAGTAGAAAAAATCATTTTCGAAAATATGGAAAACAAAAATAAATGTTAAAAAAGATGCTACATGGTTTTCTCATAAAAAAAATTTCGTTCAAAGTATTCTCCTTTCAATTTTGGCACAGTGGAATAAGTTCACTTTGGAACTAGCCCTTCAAAAATGAACTCGAAAAGCGTGATAACTTCTTTGAAGAACAGATACATAGGCTCTTACTAAGGCCGCCGCTAAGAAGATAGAAATATTCTAACAGTATGATGTTAGGTTACGTTGGAATACTGTAGATGACTGGGATCCAAAATAAAGATATTCTGATATAAAGATGCACGGAGAAGTGCCAAAATGAAAATAAAAAGAAATGAACCAGTCAACGGATAAGATCAGATCAGAAGCAGTCATTTGAAAGCAAAGTCACAAGAAATAAACGAAGCATAAAATAGAAGCATCTACTGACTGAAGAACAGTAGGTCCAACATTAATTTAAAACATTTAATGATAACGAAGAAGATATGCAATTATTCAACTTCATCTTGTTCACCATACAAATTATTGAAGGAGATCATTGTCTCACAATTAGAACAAGTACACTTTTTGACACTTTTTTTTACCATCCCATCATAGTTTTGGTCTCCCAATACTTTTCCATGTTGGTCTATCAAAAAGGATTTATTAGGTTAGTTGGGTATTTTTTATCATTGAGACATGGTATGTCCGAATAAGTTACTTCAAACTAAGACAACAAAGAAAGGACTATAAAAGAAACATTTATTTATTTATTTGTAAAGGCGATATGTATTTATATGTAGCTTTTGAGATGATATTCAATTATCACTGTAAAATGTGTCTTAAGGTGTCAAAAGCTTATCGCGTAGGTAGTGTTAAATCACCTACACATCTCCAACATTATCGGAAAGCTTTATTCGTTTATTTGTAACAAGTAGTCTGATGAAACTTTGGACTCAGTTTTGGGTATCGTCTAATAACGAACCCTTGAGATATCCATTAAAGGACAACTTTCAAAAGCACACCAGACATTGATATAGTAGGGAGTTTGATTATTGATATTCTGTTTGGCTGTTAGATGTATTATTTACACAGATACATTTTTGGGGCGTATTACATATATAAAATTAAAAATACATGTGTTTTACTAGTTGAACTTCTCAAATATTACATTATGACACATTCGGCTGCCCCAAATCAAAAGACAGTATCCAATTATTTTGCACCTATATCAAACCTTAGCAGGTTTAAAATTTGTTGATTATGCCTTCAGATTCTATCTTTTTATTAGAATACTAGAATATAAATATTAATATCCAAGCCGAATATTTAGTTACCTACTTCATAGAATTATAGGAAATTAGAAAGTATTGACAAAAATGAAAAAAATCTGATTCTCAAAAATTGTTGGATACTGTTTTTTATTTGGGATGGCCGACATGTAGATCTATTGTGGGATTTTCGAGCTTGTGATCTTAGATTTACAATTGAATGCACTTATCCAATAATCGACGATAAGTGATGAACGAGTTCGTAAATATTTTGTCCGATTCTTAATTACCAATTTGCAATTTCGACAAAAATTTTATTATTATTTTGAATAAACCAACGAAACGTGCTAATGACTAGTTGAAATGGACAAACACGGAAGGGGAAATTATTTACTCAGTTAGTTATTAAAGACATAAATTATTATCATTAGCCTTATAATGTCAACGATGCTCTATAACAGGGATAGAAAACGACCGGCCCGCGGGCCGTCATAAGATTACGAAATCGTATGGTTTACTACAAAAAATTAATTAGTTTTCCCAAAGCATTTTTTATACTTTTCCGTTATTCTTCTCTTATTCGTCTTCTCCATAAGTGGAGCTTATGGACATCACATGCCACCTCCAAGAATACCTGTCGCCCGTACAATATTCTTACACTCTCCCAGATCATACTCGTATCTCGTAACTCCATCGAATACATTCTATATATAGTATTTAGTAGCCAAACGTGTGATTTTTATAAAACAAGTTGAATGTTACCGACGAGCACAAAAA
>JAGVSQ010006015.1:0-10813 GCA_022683975.1 Rhyacophila evoluta
TAATATTAATTTCTGTGTTAGTGTGAGAACTTCAATGTGTGCGCAGATGTCATGTCAGGCATGCAGTTGTCGATGTGTGCACTTGTTGTGTGAGCACTTTTCATGTGCGCAGCTGTCATGCGTGCAGTTGTCTGGTTACCGTTTCCGAGATGGTACAGCAAATGATCTATTTATATTATGTATGGAGGATTTAAAGAAGTTTATTGAAGGGAAAAAAGGGTAGAATGAAACAAAGAAGTAATAGATAATTATTTATTACAGCAAGTAATAAGATTCATTTTGCCATCCCTTATACATTATTTTGTTTTCTCCACAATGTCAGTAATTGATACTTTACAAAAATACCAACCGTCGTTTTATCAAAAAACGAAATTATGCGCCTAGAACGGCATTCAGTCTGCCGCCCGAGGCAACTTACAATAAAAAAAGTTGCAGTCACAGCTAAGCAACGTGTCTTCCACATGTTCCCGAATCAATTATAATTTTCTTAAATACAAAAAAAAACCTCCCGTCTACGCACGTCAATTTGTTTCTTTATGATCAATATTAATTATAAATCACGCACCCGCGATTTTCAAATCGACCAATATAATTTCGAACGAGTTCTGTTTTTGACTTCTCGCATTTTTTTTCTTTTTAATTTTACATTTACCATTGTAACCTTGCATGCTCATCTTCAGTAAAAAAATTACTCAAACACTCTGCATTGTTTTTTATACAAACAACTTTGTTTGTTCTTTGTTTTTACTTAAAATTTATGCAATACACCAAACAGACACGTCTTTTCATCTAACTGTGTTACTTGTAACTCATCCTCGCATTGTTAAAATATACAAAAGATTTTTTTCAATTTACGCCTTCCGAGTAAACATTTTATCAGGACTGAACATTAGCAATTCATCAAATTCGAGTCCTTGTATTTAGGAAATGTGCATATCTGCTGGGCGTTAATTCATATTCACTGGACGCCACTCTAGTTCATGCACCACACGCATTCAACTTAGAGAATAACAGCAGCTTCTACTAATACTGGGACAAGGCATTCAGTCAGCGTTTGATACAATAATTATCATTAATTTAATATGTTTACTGACTGACATAAAGAATCACATCCGGCTGGCGCAACACCAGATATTCACTGGCGTAGTTGTAACAGTAGTACGACTGTAGAAAAATCGATGAACTAAAAACTTCTAATACGATTTATAATTTTTTACGGATATGGCACGGTACCTACTAAATAATGCATGAAATAAAAATGTCCCGGTATAGTATAAGGTAAAAATTTCATTTCCCATTTTTTTTTTTTTTGTTGTAGTAACACAGTTAAATTTAAAAGAAGTTGCCAGAGATTTGTGAAATTATAAAAGGTTTATTAAAAATGATTATTTTTAAACAAGACAATGTTTAATGATTAAATATAATTTACGTTTTAGAATCGAAATGAGAATGAAAATGAATTCGATACATAAATTTTTTCCTATGTTTATTATGAAAATAGAAACATTTTTAAGACATTTAAAAATACTAACATTTAAATGAACTTAGGGATGAGTTACATTATTGCTTATAATTTTGCCGAAACGGCTGTGTGACGATGATATTATCAGATATTTTTTTATTATTATATTTAATTAAAAAAAAAATTAATTAGTTATCGAACGGAAAGGAAAATTTTAATGAAATTTGATAAAGACGCTATATGAAATTTGCAGAAATGGGAAAATAGTTTTTAGAAAATATATTGATATGGATGGACGGAAGTTGACATCTTCATCTCTATTCGTCAGAAAAATTGTTCTCTTATGAATAACAAATAACACTGATGCAGATACAAGAGTTGGTTGTCTTGTGATAGTTCTATATAATAAACTCGACTATTTCCTTACTTGTCCCCAGTATGGAAATACATAGTCATACATGGTTAGGCAAAATGTTATTCATTCAATGTATGTAATTTGTTGATAATAATGAATTATAACATATCTCAAATATTGAGCTTTGAATATAGATAATTATATCAAATATTGAGTACCATCTGTAAGATTTATTCGGTGCTGATAACAAGGAAGGAATTAAAGTGATTAACGGATGACGAATAGAGATGACACATTGGGGCCGGATTTATTGTATACGAACGGAGCATATATATACTTAAAGATGTCACACTTCCGCAGGTTGTGTAGCCGAAAACAAACAGGCGAAAGCTGAAAATATGCCATGGCACTTTTCAGTTTCGCACCGGTAATCAAAAAATATGGACGAATTTTGCTGAAAAAATTATCTAAAAAATAAAGCGCAATTAAACACAATGAAGATATCGAAAATTATTGAATATAAAAAACGTCAAAAGCAAATTTAATTGATTTTTTTTTACATAATCAGTGTTTTTTATAATTTAAATAAAATGCATTTTTGGTCAGCAAAGCTATTTTATTGCCGTTTGTAAAAATATATTAATATATTTTTTTACCCTGATGGCTTGTAAGGTATATTAAAAAAAAGAAATCGAAAATTAATAAATGGATCCGATACGCACTGGTACATTTGTTTGATTTAATCTGAAATTTGTTCCTACTAGAATTAATATAATAATTTTATTAGTTTTTTTTTAAAGATAACTAAAAAATACTTCGTAATGCAGATATACATTCGCCGTTACACATCATACGTGATTAGTTAAATTAATTTTACGAACCGTAAGTCGAAACGTTTACAGATTTTCATAAATAACAATTCCACGTTAGAAGCAAGCATTCTCAATATGTAAATCATTCACAACCATTCTATATGCCTTGATGAAACAGCAAGATTTAAAAGGTCCACATAACAGTTTGAAAAACAAATGTCATTTCAATTCAAAATTACATTCGTATACTCACATATCGATTATTATTTGCAAAAATTCACCTTTCGACATTATCAGACTAAATAAAAAGCTATATGCAGGCAAACATTTACAATTTTTTAAATATCTGAAGTGCCAAAATGTGAAACCTCTTACGCAAATAACATTCCATATTACATACACAAATTAAAAATAAATTTGCATTACAATAAATATCCATCAAGAAAACAGTCAGCACTAATAAAAAAAAAATTAAATCAATGATTATACAAGGATTGGTAGTTAATGTTGTCGATAGCTATTTCGATTGTGGCACCTTCATCGAAACATACCAATCAAAGTAGCGATCGACAAAACCGGTAAAATTTTCATTTGATGTTATTATTCAACCACCGTGTAATGGAGCCCTGCAGAGTAAATGCCAATTCAATTGATGGAATTACGACAGCGATTTCTCACTTTCTTTCGATGAAACTTCACGAATGTAATGATGGATAAGCAAGGCGGACATAGAATTTCAAACTGCAATCCGGATACGTTACACAAAACGCGATTATAAAACTTAATATGCAACATTTCTTCCTCATTTGTAAAATTGTCAATTTTGGTACTCGATAAATACTGTGATTTCTATTATATATTCTATGAGATATAACACTTTGGTAGCCATTCGATCCATTATAACAAAACCGCCAAATAAAAACCGATGGTGTTTCAGAAAAAAATAATATATCACTAATAAATTGAAAGAAGAAAAATAATGTCAAAGATCTAGAAAACCAACTTTAAAATTGCTGTAAAAAATATTTCATCCAAGACTATTTATTCATTATATATTATATTATTGTATTTTCTTCACACTTCGCCAGATTTTCACTTTACTATACAGCTTTTCGGCAAAATGAACATTTAATATAACTCAATTTGGAATTGTGGCAATTTAACCATGTCCACTTTAAGCGTGGAGCATGTGGATCTCCACAAAGTGAAGATTTTTTCATGGGGGATGGACGTCAGCCGTTCGCTCAATCCATTGGGCATGGGAAACCACTACGCCCAATAAATGAATCGGCTTGTGAAATCACCTGGAAATAAAGCGGAAAGGGGATGGATGATTTCAAGATAGTATTTTGTTTTGAAGCTTATTTTCCCAAATATATCTCGGCCATAGAGCAAGGTATGAAAAGTGAAATATGTGGCTTTAAAAACATTCTTTACAACAATTTTAAAACTGTATTATTCTAGATTTTTATACAAATTCTACCATTGAAAGTCTTCATGCTACAAAAAAAGAGAATCTATTAAATTTAACATACGTCATTCGCCGCACAAAAATACGATATTACGCTCGTGACCACGATTAAACAAAACTTGCAAAGTGATTGATTTCTAGGCTAATCTAAAGATCGGCAGTGAACTAAGGAACGAAAATATTCATTAACTGGCATCGGTTTATTCGAGTCTACGATTAATAAATCAAGGAACAGAACCCAAAAATAAATTATAACTACAAGACGCGAGTCAGTCCGCCATTTTGTCCCCACGCCCCCCAAGAACTAACTTTGCTTCTTCGCCGCACTTTACGATATAACTTACAAACAATATATTACCTTAAGATCTCATATCATATCACAGTCGATTTACACATGAACATAAGAACAAATTATAGTATTATAATAATTAAATAAAAAAAAAAATATACGTGTTTAAACAATGAAAACAAAAATAAAAAAAAATACTAGTTATAATTTATTATTAATATATTTACTATTCATTTGGATATACCTGACCAGGAACCGTACAATGTTGATTCTAGTAACGTCCATGAAATAGCTGTCCACAACCAAATGGAAAATATTCAGATATCGTCAGCAAACAGCTGTTTCTAATTAATTCTATTGTGAAATATCTACTGCCATGGAATCCTTTCATCGTGGGAAGTTCAGTAAGGTACAAAATTTTTGTGTTATTAAAGTAATACATTAAATTTTAGTTGTTAATAATTGTGGGAGTAATGACAACAATAAAGAAATTAGCAATCAATACTCAGCAGTGATACATTTATTGCCAGGAAAATGACATTAATGATTTTGAAAAACAAATTGAATTTAGATTAGATAAGGCTTTTGGCAGAGTGGTATTAGAAAAACTAACAAGAGAATGTAGTCAGATTATTATAATTAAAGTCTATTTGTACATACGCCGGATTGGACAGTTATAACAGACTGTTAAGAAATGTACAGTTCCCGATGGCAGTTCAAAATCGATTACAATAGTTGAAAAATACGCCTTGGTAGGTGTGGGAAGCTGCAATAAACTCTTAAGAGTCCTATAAAAAAAAAGCCGACCGACACCTTCCGAGTCTTGTCATGGACACGGGTGTCGTCGGTTTAATAAATCTACAATTACTAAATATTACGATTATTAAATCTGACAATTTAATAATCGAAGAGATTCACGCGCACGATTACGGCGCGCGTGTCTTTCAAGTACGCCGGTCAACGTCTCACAGAGAGAGCATACACGACAACGGCTCAATTACTGCACCAATGTTTATAAAATAAACATGGCAAGATTCAGAAGATACAATCTTCGATAAACGTCACATCAGGGATTTACAGAAGTACCTTTTATAATTAAACTTTAATTGTACCGTCGTATGAACGAAATGTTTTATTTTCCACGTTGAAAATACGCGGTTAATTAAGGGACTTCTGAGCGGAATTTGGACCGCGTTTGTCAATACTTTAAGCAAACCACACCGGACCGTGTCAGGGTGTGGCCAACGCTATTTGCCGCCACGCATTCCAGCGGCGATCATTGTCAATATTCGAGTAATGGGGAACACCCTCACCTCACTCGATTGTTACGCATTTAGCATCAATTAATTGAAAGACTGTAACTGCAACCGTACATTATGATTTGATAATCATCTTAAAAAATAATTGTGACAATAATAATGACTGCTCGTACGGCCCCGTGCTAACTCTCAATGTCACAATAACGCACAGTGTAACAATACAAGAAACCGACGTGAACAGCCATTACATCACATCAAAAACCACACCCGGCATGTACGATTGACACCCGGAAAGATATTAACTACATCATCAACATCATCGTCTCTTCATCAGCGTAATAAGCCGATAATCATATTCCATTGTCACCTACATGCCAAGTGTCTTACACCAGATTTAATACAGCAAAACCAATCGTATCACAAAGAAGAACAACAAAAAGATAACGTTTATATCTTGAATCGACAGTCTTTAATTTAAGCTCACTGATATACACGATTACAAAAGAATGTTTATGATTGCCAGAAACAAATTAGTGATATAACAAAATGAAATCAAACGAGGAAAACATATTTTTGTCATTTAAATGTTAGACATGAATTGTATTTATTTTGAATCGGTGAATAAAAATTAATTTTATATGAATTAATACCATTCTGTGTAATTCTTCTCTGCGATACGGACAGTTTCTTTATGCAATGTAGCAACACAGTGTTTACATATTTATAAAACACAATAAAATTAACAATTTCATCGACGGCCGTTTCCCCGTTGGCAGGGGAGGACACGTCTCGTTTGATTGGGACAGCAAAACTTCACGTCGAAAGAAAGAGAAGTTAAATGCGGCCACTTTGGAGGCGTCTCTCCGACGGCCCCGCCCGCCTCACTCGTCGAACTCCGGCCACATCAAAACAATAACTAAACCTCCAGTTAAAAATACCGAGAAGCACACTATGCTTTATTTATGAAGAATCTTTGATTACATTTAGATTGTACAATATTTAATTTTACTAATGAAGGATTGAATTATAATTCTTCAAAATTCGTGCTGTCGACAGCTATTTCAAAATGCAAAATATTGTGACAATTACAATCATATATACTATATGATCTGTTCGACTATTTATGATATTTATATATTATAATTATAAGCACTGGTATGGTGTAGATGTAGATACATAAAACCCATAGAATTATAATTCAATATCATTAATACATTTAAGTTTTTTCAAAAGAATTAAAGATATTTTTTTTAAACAGAGTTACGATGGCTTTTTGAAAACAGTATTACAATATACAATGGAGATAGAAAAATGGTTTTAAAATTTTCAATAGCATATTATTTCTCCTGGTCATATCATCCGATGGATAGAACATACGTGTGCTTCCAGGATCGAATTGGTAATGCAATTTATTTGCGTGACCAATGTTAAAATATAATTAAAATTTTAAACAATGTGCAATTTAAAAATTAAGAAAAAGTTTAATTATCTTAAACAGTAAAGACAAACAAAAATGTTGCAAGAAATGAAAAAAAAATATGATATCGTGTTTATTTTTTTTACGTAACTTCTTTACGCAAGTTTCTAATACAGTTTAGGACAATTGATCCAACCGGTATAAATGATAATTAATTGAGGATATGCTATATACGATAACTGATAATTTTTTTTTTTAAAAACAACTCTTTACGAGAGAATTTCATTATCTAATTTTTTAAACAAGTAAAAAAGTGCTTCGACAAGACTTCTAGAATCTTTTTGTTGATTCTGGAGTCTACAATGGACAGCGTGAAAATACTTTCAGGATTTACAGTGAAAAATGACAAGATAAGAAGGGTAATATATGGAAACCTACGTACGATCAAGTTCTGACACGTGATTATACTGTTATGTACCGACAATTCCATGGGTAGACATAAAAGCGTTGAGAAAGTTACCTACTTCAATGTTTTTAAACACGCAACTTCATGCTCTCCAGTTGTGTTTTGAATCTTTGAAACGCTCTTTGGTAAAATGTCATGTTTGCAGATACCAGATTATACGTAGGGAATGTCGATATATTAGCATCAATGATAGAAAGGAAATTTTTTTTCACTCTTTGTAAAATTAATAAAAATAAAAAAAATCTTGCAACAGATAATAAAATAAAAAAGGCAAAATATTGGCAAAATATGAATTAAAACAATTGTAGATATTTTATTCAACTAAGGTACATATTATGCTCTCGGTGAAATAGTTAGTAACATGATTTAGTTGAGAGCTAATCTGCATGCATTTGCGAGTCATTAACGACAAGCACACGCAGTCCGGAGTGAATATGCACCTTCGCGTGATAAAGACGCTACACAATAATATTGACGGAAAGAGTGCACATAGGTAAGTAAAAATGACAATAATGAATAGAGAATGTGTTTCAATTTCTACGAGATTCCGAATGCGTCAGAATCCGGCCTGTTATCATTACGCGTGGATAAGGTTATTTGTTTTTTTTTTTCATCATATTCATCAATCGCTACACAATTACGAATAGTGGTTCGTAAGAGAAACTCTTGGGTATAGTAATATGGGCACATCGGGAATGCTGGGTTTATTAACTCTCTGAATTAATATAAATAGACTGGATTTTTAATAAATTTATTTTTATGCCTGTCAATAAAACATGATAAAAACGGATGCAAAGTCATCGTTTATTTTTTAGTAACCGTTAATTCCAGCAGGCTTGCAATTCCATTTGCTGGCACTGGATATTATCACGGTATTATTTGTTGGCTGGACAAATTTTCCCGATTCGATTTGATCGTAAACGGACTCTGAATGAAAATTAACGACTGGTGATACGACAAACGTAATCAAAAATAATTTTAACATATACTAAATCTGGAATAGTACGAATAGTAGGGTAAATTTAGGGTGACAGATATTGAGTAAGTAAGAGCGTGTGTTGATTGATTGTAATGATGCACTGTGAGATTAGTTGTCCCACCAATCGGTGCGGTTTCCGCCTCCTCCGGGTCCAGCACTGCCCCCGTAGCTGCCTCCGTAGTTTCCGCCGTAGCCTCCGTCTCCACCGCCATAGAATCCTGAAAAAATATCATTATTATCAACACAGATTCTACCTTATTACAAGCGCACTGAAAACCATCTACAATTTGCACTCTGCAGGGCTAACATTATACTTAAGATAATGCGATGAGATTGCTTGGCAATTGGTATTTTTGGAACCATCATGTCATGTCCACATACCCCATCATTTAGGGATTTGCCATGGAAAAAAATGCTGGATTTCAAATGAACTTCAGGGTTACAATAGTTCTGCCAATTCGTCGTAAATAAAAAAAAGTATATATTTATAAAAATCGAAGTCTTTGATTCAAACAAAAAATATATTTTCTTTTTTAAGAGTACCTGTATGATATTTAAAGACAAAACAAAAAATCGATATAGTATAATATGCTGACCTCCGATGGATCCGGTACTAGTAGGTCCCCTGGAGGGTCGTGGCCCTCCGGGTTGGGTTCGGTAATCTCTTGAAGAGAAGCGACCTCCTCCTCCACCTCCACTTGATCTCCCTCCTCCGGTTCTGCGTCCACCGCCACCTCCGCTACGGCCATCTTGGGATACTAAGCGGAGCCAACTGAAATAAGAATATTAAATTTTAATAATGCTTTGTTGTTTGTTTTTTTCTGATCAGTATATTTATGAGGATAAGCTATTGGCTTAGAGGTGAAAAAAAATGCACTGCTAATTTAGCCGCTTTATTTTTTGATACATTTACAAGGCAATGGCAAATACAGCTTTCATGATAATGGTAAAAATGACCAACTTGGGCACATCCTGCTTGGCCTCCTCGAGTAGGTCCACAAGATCCCGTGCGAGATTCCGGTTGTTGTCATTGAAAAAGCTGGTAGCCAGGCCGAGATTTCCCATACGGCCTGTTCTGCCAATGCGGTGCACATACTCCTCAACGTCTGACGGCAGGTCAAAGTTTATAACATGTCGTACGTGAGGTATGTCCAAACCTGGAAGTCAAAATAAACAATTTTAAAAACACTTTTCAGGCAGCTAATTCACATTCAATTTTCATTAATTCACAAGATTGGTGAACAAATCATATAAAGTAAATAAATTTAATTTGATTTACCTCTGGCCGCGACTGAAGTGGCGACCAAGATCGGTGTGTGTCCCGTTCTGAATCTGCGGAGAGCGTCCTCTCGCTCTCTCTGTGTCCTGTCTCCATGAATGGATGTCACAGGGTAATCTGAATTGTGTAAGAATTCCTCCAGCTGGTCCGCGCCTGTAATAAAAATAAAGCATAGATATGACAATTGTACTTAACTGTCCTGAGTTTATGTAACGACATGAATGGTAGGAAATAGTGGCTGTTATTTTTTGGATGGCATTAAAAGAGAGAATTGCATAATAAAGAACCACATTTAAGAGAATAAAACCAGATGAAAACAACACACTAAAAATGTATTGTGGAAATGGGTGGCCTTTTCTATATAAACTTTTATTTGATTCATGGATGATCATGTAGTCTTTAGGAAAGGAATATAACTTTACCCTTCTTGGTCTCTACAAAGACCAATGTGAGGCTCTCCTCAGTGGCGTCGGGTTTGTCGACGGCATTGAGAAGGTCCAGCAGGTAGGATCGCTTGTTCGGCTCGTCCACCCACACCACTCGCTGTGTGATATTTTCTGAGGTGGAGCCCACACGGCCTACAGCCAAGAATATGTAGTTATCTAAGAAATCTTGCGCCAGATTCTGCAACAATTCAAAACAATCAATTAACACTATAATAAATACTTCAGGCATATAATTCTTCTTTTTAAAATATATTTAATTTATAGTTCAACAATGGAATACAAGAAGAAAGGGTTCTCAAAGTATCTATAAATTAGATTCTCCAAAAAATGATTTGAGTTTAGTTTAGGAAGACAAAAGAATAGCGCATCAACACAAAAACTGAGCTCTTAAAGCAATTATAAACAAAGTTAAATTATTTTAATAGCTCAAATGGATACATTTTTAAAAAATTACCTGAATCTGTTTAGGGAAGGTAGCGGAGAACATGAGAGTCTGGCGATCCCCTTTCCGGGGCATCATCTCCACAATTTTCCTGATCTGCTGCTCAAAACCCATGTCCAGCATCCGATCAGCCTCA
>JAGVSQ010006016.1:0-16914 GCA_022683975.1 Rhyacophila evoluta
AATAAATACTACACGTCATTACGCTACATGTGGCCCATCGCGCATTGAGGACAGGTAAAAAAAATGTGAAAGTGGCATTATGATAATAGTTATAATTTATAATAAGTAAGAGCAAAAAAATATTGGGAATTAAGTAACCTTATATTTAAACTACAAAGCTGAAAACTTTTAAGCCACATGGACGCTTTGTAGATAATATTGTTTGTAAAATTTTATGCGTTTACTTATTCCAAGTGTATATATCTGAATTGGTGTCTTTGTTACATTAAATTAATGATGTTTTTGAATCATTTTATGCAATAAAATGAAAAATTTCAATTTGTAGCTTGAACGTCTTTTGCTTAACTACATCCAATCGTGGCGTAATGGTGCGAAGCGTCCTTCAAAGGTCAGAAATATTTTACTTAAACTTTGCTTTGCGTGTATTAGAATTTGCAAGAAAACCATCTTATCTAAACAATACAGCTCGTAGAAAAATCTTGTTTGCCACACAACGCACAATTTTATGCAGCTATAAATTTGTTCTTAATAGAAATAATCAAATTTTTAAGCCTTCACCAGCCATTTTTTCTGACGCCCGATTTTAATCAACCCTTGAAATGCAATAACATTAATCACACATCAGTTATTCAATCAATCAGAATTTGTCATATGCAATTATTTGATTTTCCATCCACTACTCTTACATCTCGTTAAATGAGCGTGTGCCGTGGTGTAACTAACGTAAATGCCCCAGAAGGATCTTTCCAAGACCTTAGTTGACGTGCATTACGGCTTGCACGATTCTTATTCAAACTAACCCTTGTTCATATCTAGCTTTTCTGAAAAGACACCTTCTTGTTTGCTGTAAAATTTAAAATCTAAATACGATGCATACAATACATTTTGGGTTACTTTAGTCTAAAACGTGCTTTGAGTTCAATGTACTATAAGGTCAGTTGAGTTTTAAAATTTCAAGATCTTTCACCATATAACACCATAAAGTTCTGCATGATTAATTATCAATTATCGCCTGCTATCCATTCAATCAATCTTGGTATACGTAAAACAGCATATTAATATGTGGACGAAATATTTAACTAAACTTTATTGACTGTTCAAAACAAATAGCAATCAAAGCTAATCTCAATTCATTTTCCCATGATCATCACTAGTACTAGTTGATGGCCAAAACATTAAATTATACATTTTTTCTTGCAAAATACCATAAATAAAAAAATGCAATTAATATCAACTTAGTGTCAGTACAACCTGTATAATGCCAACTAGCTTTTTGATTAAATTGTTGTAATTATTCTCATTGCTCTTTAGTCCAATGATTCAGATACTCAATATTTTGCAATAGATATAATGACTATTTTGGCATATGATAATTATAAATTATTAATTACACGATCATGTGAGATGAAATAGCATTATTATTAATTCATGTTGTGTACAAATTTTTGATTAGAGAATTAATTTCATGTCACAAGTTTTGCAAATCAAGAAACTTAGAAAATTGTTTCAACCATTTTCTTCTAATTAATCTTTTCTTGTATTTTTTACAATTGTCAGCTCTTTCCCGGTATATTTTAAAATGATAGAAAAAGTTGCTTGCGTTTTGGATCTAAGTAAATCTACCCATTAAAATATTTCAAAGACTTATTTGTCATCAGATTATTCATATAACTTATTGAAAAAAAAAATGTTTATTTTTGTGCTACAAGCTTTTGAAGCTCTAAAAATTGATAGCATGCAAATAAATAGACCGGATCAGTTCTTAGTTCCAAATGATAATTCAACATTATAATCACAAAATCCGTTAAATCTTTTTCATAGTGATATTATTTCTTGTGTATAATATGTATTTAAAATAAAGCTCGAATGGCGCTTTTTATCTGACGGAATCATTTTTAAACATCATAATATAATATTTAATATGTTATATTATACCGAAACTTGATCAAGCACTACCCATTTCACGTAAATATCTTTTGGTGTGTTTGAAATGTGGTATAATATTAAGTATATTTTAAACGAAATAATTTATTCTACATTAAAATTAAAATGTATGCTTTAATATTACGGTGTTCATTTTTCAAATTATTACATTACTATTTCTTTCTCATTCCGTGAAGTTTTTTTGAAGTAACGATGTTCTAAAAACATTTATACATTTGCAAACTTCTAGATATTTCATAATTCATCATTATGTATGATCTTTAAATCGCTTATCATCATTTTCAGGTAATCTGTATATAAGTTCTATTAAGAATGGTTGTGTTTTTGATGGAGAACTCCTACACCGTAAATCTTAAATTAAGTCTACGAAATGACTTTCTTTAGAGTTGAATCGATAATTGTTAAAACATCCAATTTACCGTTCATAAAAACGTGGGAAATCAGAAAAAACATTAGGAAATATTTTTTAATAGCTCTAAGTATTTTATCATGAGATATAAGGTTTATATTTTCCTTATATTTAAAAATATGTGATGTTTTACTACGTTTCCTGCTACTGAAAATGTTTTTTTTTTGTTTGTTTCTCATATGCTGTTTCAACGATTATCTAAATCCTAAGTTTCCAGAGACCCATATACTCAATGTTTGAATTGAACTTAGTTAACGCGACTAAACAAATTACTTGATTCTGTATTGGATATATTTTGCTTTAAAGCTTCACTAAAAATATTTATAATGAATTTATTTTGAAGCACAACCACAAAATAGTTTTAATTATAATCCAAATGCGTTGACGTTTGATTGATTGTGTTAATTTGCACTTTTTTACTATTGAAAGACTAAAAACAACACTCACCGCGAATTTCATTTTGTTTATTGTTGTTAATATCACGTTTGTTTGATAAAGAAAATATAACTCTTGGGAGATGTTTACACTTTCACTTTCTGGTCGACAACGGTGATCCATGATCGGAATTATCGCCTTTTATACTTTGAATAATGTGTGTCTTCTTCTCGGTTTTTTTAATATGTGTGTAGCAATGTAAAGGTTTTGAAGTGTTGCAGTATGAAATATCTTTCTCTGACATTTTTTTTCGTTCGCTGATTCTTGATTGATTGTATGGGCGGTACTTTTGTCCAAGTAACATAAACGATTCGTGATGATACAATAAAAAGTGTTTAATTAATGACGTTTTGTAGATATTTATGATAGGGCACAATCATATTTTGTTGACCCAAAAATAATGCTCACACAAACTACTGCTAAATGATTGTCTAAATTATTATTATGAAGATTTTGTATAGTTATGCAATTTTTTATTACAACTACAATGACTTAATATATTTTTACTATAACTTATGACATTTTCTCTTTAATTCAACTTTTGATTTAACGTGGGTCTTCCTTATTATTTACACTATATTAATTACGGAGAATATTAACGATATTTCATCAATTTCTTTAACAATTATTTATAAAAATAAAAAAAACCTCTCGAATTTCCTATCCCTATCCCTATCCTATTTTCAAGGAAATATTTACTTACTTTCAATATTGGTTTGCCTGTAAATTTTCCAGTATGTATAAGAATCTAACAATAACTACACAATATTTAGCATATGAATAATATTTAATCGAAGCGTAGTGAATAGCGTGAGTGTCTAGTAATCCGAAGAATGCGGGTTCTCCATCTGCCAGATTTTATAAATCCAAAAATACAGGACGGGGTGCCCATTTGGTTGAGCAATTAATATACTCGTAAAAAATAATCTATAAAGACGTCTTCACATTGTGGAGATTCATAAACTTCATTTTCGGAGTGGATATCTTCACACTGTGTAGATCCATATGCTCCATTTAAGGAGAAAACATGGTATATATAAATTTACTGTTATTTCACATGAATGAACTTTATAATTATCATTTAATTTACCATGAAATAAACTATGTCCTACTTATAGTTAACATTCTTTTTTAACATTCTTCACTTTGTTGAGTGAAACAAATGTGAATTGTTCACAACTGTGTTTAAAATGTTTTTTTTAAGCAACCTTTCTGGACACATAGTCATTGGCAATGTTTTAATGGTTATAATAATTCATCAGCACTAATAGCTTTCGATTTAATTACCAGGATGGACTTATGAATCTAGGTAAACTTTAATTTCATAAATAACTATTTTTATTTTGACTTGTCGATGTCTTCAATTAAAAGTTTAAATTACAAAGTTGCTAAGTCATTTTTTAACTGAAAATGACTTAATAAAGTAATTTTGTTACATCACGCTATATATATATCCCATATCATTTTGGCAACTCAAAGTTATTTAAATATATCAAAATAACTTTCCAAGAAAATTCGACAACTCTATTAGGCTCTAATACTGAGGTTCCTAAACTTTTTTGTCCCGTAGACCACTTGCCGATTTTTCCTGTTATAATTATATATGTACCCAATTATATATATTTTTTTTTTTGAACCAGACACAGAGCCACTCACTTTGATAAGGTTTACTGTAGAGTGGAAATCTTTAAAATAAAATATGTGTTAGGTACATTTTTACATAATATAAAAACACAAAAAATCAATGCTTTCAATGGGAGGGATGAGCCTGGTGCTTTGATATCAAAATTTCAATATTCGGCTTACATACATATAATTAGGGAATTTATGTCTATTATAAGAAAGTATTACGTAAGTACGTATATAGGTACTACCTGTGAGGTGGATTATTACATTTGCGGGAAGCCAAAATTTTGGTGACGGCCTGCCTAAATGAAATCCACTCTCGTGGACCCCCATTTACGTCCCATGCACCCCCATTTTTTTTTCACTGACGTGGATCCCTTGCAGGTCGGAATCAACCCTTGGGGGTCGATATAGACCACGTTGGGAATCACTGCTCTAATATCTACACTGCAAAATACATAACTCGACTATGTAGCATTCAGATCTGTCAAAAGTGGGTCGTTTTCAAACAGTTTTAGAAATAAATCGTTTAAAATATGTTTTAATATCAAAATAATCAGTTTTTACAATCTTACATAAAGTTTCAAAATTTGCACTATAAGCCTTTGTTATGTCTTTCATGTTCCTACGTTTATCGATAAGGTCTGATGATACCGAAATTGAATATTAATATGTAAAAAAAACTTTCCACATATATATTTTATTAATTAATTTTTTTATTGACACTAACATAATAAATAGTGTTTAAATATTATAATTTTTCAATTCTAATACTATTTAATTTATTATACATAATATTATATAATTTTCTTCAAATCATTAAATATTCAGGGCTTGCACAAATATTACATCATTTAATGTAAATTAATTCCATAAATTTTCTTGATGTAATGAAATCTTTATTTTGTCGAAGTTTCCGTCGAAATTTTCATTTTAAATGTGCATTAACTATGTTTTATAAGTCTCCAGGAAAGTGTAGAGATTATGCGGGCTCAATTCCCATATCCAACAGATTTAAAAAAAATTAAAATGTAGAACTGGATGTAGGACAATATTTGTGGAAAATAACCCATGTCATGGCATCGAATTGCGGAGATTCATATACTTATCGCTTAGAATAGACTTCTTCACGCTGTGTACGACCATATGCTCCACTTTCGGAGCAAATATGGCAAGTAAAAAACTTCAAAAAAATTATTATACGCACCTAAAAGCTTATTTTATATTTCATTTCACTAGTTGTATCACTATAAGTATGACATAGTTTATTTAATGGTAAATTAAATAATAATTGGAAAATTCATTCACGTAAAATAATAGTAAATATATACATATATATATATATAATATCATGTTTACTCTCAAAGTGGAGAATATTAATTTACACCGTGTGAAGATATCCATTTCAAAAATGGAGTATATGGACCTCCGCAATGTGAAGACACCTTGACAGATTATTTTTCACGAGAATTTTTTGTCAGATAATTGCTCAACCCAATTGACATCCAGTCCTACATTTTAAGATTTTTAAAATCCAACAGATGTAGAATCGAACTCGCATTCTCCGGACTACTATGCGCGCACGTTACCAAAAACGCTACCGGTGAGATAATTTTATTACAAACAGATTATGTCACATTGTTAACTATCATCGTCATTGCGAATGATGTTACTTTTATCATTAATTTTAATAGTTGGCATTAAAGGTTATAGCATATACATAACTTCACGACAAGGCCCTTCCTCTCTACTTATCGATGAGATTTAAAAGTCTTTAAATAGTTACCCTTTGCGCTTTTACTGAGAGATTCTCAGAAAAACATATTTCTTACGAAAAAATAATCTGCGAATACTTATCTATATTCAGCTTTCAATCAGGTTGTCATGTAACGCTTATATCTTCATCTGTATACGACCGAACAAAAATTACATTCAAAGAGTAATATTTTATCAGCCAGTCTATAACAACTATTTCTGCATCGAAATTTTCAAAAAAACCGATAGTCACAATACACACAACTTAATACACGTTTTATTGGAATAATGTAAGCTTTAAATGCTGAATTAGTATTTAAATGTAAATTTTGAGTTTAAAAATGATGATAAATGACTAAAAAGAAAATTTACAAGTTTGCAATAAATTATTGATTTTTCGTAAAATTGAATATATTGCTGTGTAAAATAATGTAAATTTCCTTTATTTTTATATTGGCTATAGAAAAACAAATGGACGGAACCTCTTACGTAAGCTTTTTCAATTTAGCTTTTTGGATAATTGCAATATATTCAACTCAATAAACTTTTTACTAATATTAAATTAGTATCTAAATCAAGTTTTTAAGTTTTGAAAGAGGATGGCCCTGTGAAATTTGCAACCGAGTAACATAGCGTCCTTCACATTTTATTGGTTTTTCTTAAATATTTTACTAATTAATATCAAATTGAGCAAAAAACAGCAGTTTTAATCATCGTGCTATTCAAGGTTGTGTCTATTAAATATTTTGATTATGGCCAAAAATTATTAAATAAAAAAAAATTTCTTCCTGTCAAATTTTATCTGTGTGGGTTACGTTCTTTTTCGTTTCTACGGTAAATATCTTTTTAATCAATTCATTATCTGCAGCTTTTGCTTCAGGGTAAAAAACAGTTAATTTATTCAAAGTGATCATTTCATGATTATGAATAATATATCCAGCCTATCGAAAATGATTCAAGTGAAATAAATTTTACACTCGTATGAAATAAATTTCTAGAGCTCAAATTTTCTGTTGAATATAAGTATATCTTTTAGCATTTTAATAGCAATATTTTTGAAGATATTTACTGTTTTTATCTTTATCTTATATCTCTATTTATTTAATCAATATCTATCAATATTTTAATATTTAATAACTCCGAATAATGATCTACTAGAATTTTTATAGGTGTTGTATAGATTTAAGCTTGATATAAATCTGTACTCAAATCACTTAATAGCTATTATAAGCTTTAAATTGATCAAATCAAAACGCAAAAGATCTAGAGGTATGCTAATGTTATTTTAGCATAGCTACATAACGGTAAAAAGCTGTATAACTTTTTTAGCGATGCCCGTTCCAAAAGTGGAGCATATGTATCTATACGTTTATAAAATATTCACCCCGGTAATGAGAAGTATATGGATTTTCAAATCCTGAATGATTATTTTTTTACGAGAATCGTTTGTCAGCCGATTGCCCAACCCAATGGGTGTCTGTCCTGTATTTTTTTACTTTTTTAAGCCCAGCAGACGTGGAAATCAAACACATACTCCTGTATCCCTTAGGGTACGCTAAACTCTTGGTTATAGAAGAGATTACTAGTCAGTCATTAACGTGTAATATCAGCCTCCTATCGGTCCAAATTAAATCACTATTTTTTTCAAAAATGTATTTTTATTAATTTAATTAGGTTATTAATAATGGCATATGGTATTCTCCTTGTACATACTACATCATAAATTAAATTCATGGACAAAAGAATTCGTAAATTTATAAAAAAATCCCTAGAGAGAATATGCCTACAACTGGTTTTAATCTGTATTCCAACTATTTTTTGAATCAGTAAGTGAATCATATGTTGCTATCATTGCTATCTGTATTGGATTTTTTTGATAATTGTTTCAAACATTTTCATTTTTAATTTTCTAAAATGCAGGACGGCACATCCATTGGGTCGAGCAATTTTCAGAAAACCAATTCTCATAAAAATCTATTAAGACATGTATGTGCATTGCAAATACCTATATACTCTACTTTTAGAGCGAACATGGGAAAAAAATCAATAATTCTATGTTTGAATATTAAGGACAATGTTGTTGATAAAGACATTTCAATCTGTTTGATATATTTAAATTATTGTATAAATTTAAATCTTGTTTCTCGTTTGTTTATAAGTTTTCCTCTTTTTTTAACCCATACTAATTTAGATATTCTATTGTGTATCGCTTTCCGTATTTTTATCTTAATATTTACTACCGTACAATATGTATCGATTGATAATGTCTAAATTGACGTTACGGGTCAACTGAATTGAGAAAGGCAAAAGGACGTAACCCACACAGAACAAATTTTACAAGAAGCAGAAAAACGTCTATTAATTGATGTCGGTCCAATATCAAAGCACTAAATACACACAACTTTGAACTGCATGAAGACTATAAGTGGTATTTTATTAATCGAATTTGATATTAGTTTAATACTTTATTCAATAATAACCAATGAAATTTATGTAGTGATCCAAAAATTTCTATTTACTTGTGACCTATTTCTCAGGCCATCCTGTTTTGGAACTTAAAAACTAAAATCAGATACGAATTCGGTATTTGAAAGTTTCATTTTTTAACAAAAAGTGTATTAAAGTAAGTTATTTACTTTGTGTTTATCTAAAAAAAGCTATACTG
This sequence comes from Rhyacophila evoluta, assembly GCA_022683975.1. Classification (NCBI taxonomy): domain Eukaryota; kingdom Metazoa; phylum Arthropoda; class Insecta; order Trichoptera; family Rhyacophilidae; genus Rhyacophila; species Rhyacophila evoluta. The sequence continues at coordinate 8,835 of JAGVSQ010006016.1, forward strand.
ACAAAGCTGAAAGTTACGTCTGCCTATCTTTCTACAGTTGGTAAAAAAATTTAAAAAAATCGCATTGTTTGATATTTTTATTTCATCACAATAATATTTAATTTCACAAAAAACCAATAATTGCAAGCTTTTATATTTTCTTTTCAGTCATTTGCATTAATATAATTTATTTTTAAGTAATCAGTGTGTAATTGAATACGAACAATTGTCCGAATATGGTACACTCCTGTCCGTAAAATTGCATATAAATCTATAACGTCAAAAGTGTTACAAAAAAATCCCATGGGTGCTCTGAAGAGTCATTTGAAATATTGCGAAAGCGGTTATGTGATGCGTGGGTTACTACAACGACATGACTTTTGCTCTTATATTCATGATTTTTGACACTTAACCTATTCTTTGTAAATCGTAGACGACTACATAAAAATGAACCCAAGACGAACAGTGTGGTTATTAAATACATACACACAAAATTTATTATTACGACAATTCGATGATATAACCTGAGTCTTAAAAACACACCCAGGTCATAAAGTTGATAATGTGAATCTTTCTACAAACGAACGAAGAAATTTTTCACGTTCTGTTTGAAAAATATTGTAATTTTTCATCTGTATTCTTTAATATAACTTTCATATAAAAAATACAAGGTCAAAGAGAGATTTATACCGTTAAAACACTATAGATTTATTATAAAAATATATTACTTTAAAAACTGTATAAGCTATCATTTACGATCTCATTTAATTCTCTATAATCGAGCATGAAAACTTAAATAATATTGTGTACCATAAAACAGTTATGTACTATGATTTAACAATATAATTTAAAATTTAACTTACGTTAACTCAAAAGTTATCGCAAATTTAAATCATCTGAAATTTGCACATTTCGCACAGAACGTTATTCTTGACCCGTAATTTACACTTTCACCAACTACAAGTATTACGTTTATAAACAATATGTAGGTTTACACTGACAATATCTCTAGTTTGCAAAATCATATAGATACAAAAATATATATGAAAACCAATAATAAAGACGTACAAAACACACATTTTTTTATTCCACTATGAATAAAAATAATAATCTATAAAAAAACTACACTCACCTAATAGTAATTGTATCTATAATACAAAAGATATCGCCTGTAGAAAGGAAAAATTACGTAACCACAAATTTTTCAAAATAGGTTTTATTCAATAATCACAATGTACACAACTCAATACACATTCTGTCAAAATTATGTTAACTGAATATGCCAAATTATTGCCTTAATTTATGTTTTAAATTTGAAGAAAAAACAGCCAGTGAAATTTGCGAACAGATTCCAAATCATCAATTTTATTAAATTTTATATGATATTGAATAAATAAAATATCAGTTTTTGTTTACATGTATTTCAAATTGGTGTCTATTTAATGTTTTGATTTTGGCCCGACATCATTAGATAAACTTTGTTGTTCCTTCTGTAAAAAACGTTTGTGTGGGTTACGTTCTTTTTTATTTCCACAGTTGATAAGTGTGTTTATCTCTAACAAGTACTACTAAACGGCGAAAGTAACAACGTGAAATTTTTACATGTAATTTTGGATGCTTTTCTTAGGTCACTTGTGTTATTTTAAACTTTTAACACCATCACCGATGATTAAGAGATTAAAATATTTTGTACAGCCTATATTAATAGTTGAATAAATTTTAAATAACAGCATGAATACAATTAATTTGAATATATTATAAATTGAGTTAGAATCTATACATGCAAAGCCAGGTTATAAATGTAGTATATTATTTTATAAAGAATTTTATAAAGAAAGCCAGAAATTTCACACCAAAACGAAGAAACCATCCAGCGTGAAGATATCCACCCCACAAACAGGATATGTACAAAACGGATATATGTAATGTAAAAAATGTCTTGACAGATTTTCTTCCCAAGAATTAATTATCAGCCAATTAAGCCATTGGAGATCCAGTTTGTCATATTTTATTTTAAATCCAACACCTGTGGGATTTGATACCGCAACTTCCAGCTCCAAAGCACACATACCAAACTTTCGATCGCTGGAAATAGTAAAAAAAAGAGAACTAGTTTATTGCTTAGAATAATTATTACGAAATGATAGTGTCTTAAAAATTTTATCAAAAAAGTTTTGTCTCTTTCAAAAGTATGGACGTACACTTTATGTAATAATTATGATTTTAAAAAAAACGAAAGATTATTCATATGACTATTTACAAAAACACATAAATCAGTCCTATGGTTTCAACATTGTTCTCAAGTGCTCATTTGATTCCAATATGGGAGCGGTTATACACATGCTTATCAATTTGGAACAATAAGTCAGATTTAATTTTGTTCATTGTTTGAAAAAAGAAGAGCATTGTTTACAAATCGGCATATCCAATTCAATTAATCTTATAATATAAGTTGAATTGATAGCAGTAAAAGATTTAAGTGTTTAATACGTGTCTGCATGAAAAATTCATCCACTAATGAAACGGTTAATAATCATAACATATCACAATTTAATGAAATTAATACCAACCATATGGTTACAATGTGATGGTTGTTCTAACCAAACCACGGCTTTGAATTTTACAACTATAAATACTTATTCCAATAGTTATATTAGAAATATGAAAAGACATTAATTTTAAAACCAAATATTTATTTGAGCATCGTGTTTCATAATCATTATGTGTGTAATATTAGTTTGATAAAATATGATATATTTTAAGGAAAATTAATTTCCAGGTGTCTTATTGGAGACGTCTTAAATTAACAATTTAAACTTCCGAAATTAAAGTGATTATTTATTTATGAAAATAATATCAAATTGATTTTTGTATATTTTTAATATTTATTGATTGTCCAAATTTAAAAAAAATATCATTTTAATATATTATAGAAATATATAGGTAGATTTTTAAATGATTTACAGCTTTTGTGACTAGAATTGAATTATGAAAGAATGTCAATACGTATTGAATATTTATTAAATTCAAGTATTTATTTATTTAAGAATCCAAATTTAAAGATTTTTTATTGAAATATAAGAAAATTAAAATATTGCATTTTTAAAATCTGTAGTGGTGAGAGTCAAAGGCAAACCTTTCGACTTATGTCGCATCTCTTGTATTGCCTAACAATATGTTAAGCTGTATATCTTCGAAGCAGAGATGATTTACGTTGAGACTTTTCAAATTATTAGTATCGGAACTATAAACCTATAAAACTTCCAAGTAGAAACTGGTTTTGAATGCCATTATATGTCTGACATTTTTTATACTTATTTATTGCTTCTTATTGTAAAACCAGTAATATGCGAAATATCTACGTCTTTATTATAATGCTATCTAATCAATACCATTGAAACAACAATAAGTATTTATATATATATAATTTATACTGTTCAACGACACATATAATACTTCATTTGTTTATTCATCTTTCATATATTATATATTCTCTTAGTATATCCATATTAATCAATTACAACGTTAGGTTGAGTTTGGTACTAATTAATTATAAATATTTGATTGCTAATATGGAACGCATCAAGTGTATGTTGTTTGACGCATACGTTTGCCGGTGCTGCTGCTTGGTAGCAAATTTTGGCACCTAAGTAAAGCTCAGAAGAATCGTTTAGTGAGTTTTGAGAACAGATACGTGCATCGTATACTGGCGGTGAAATGGCCTGACTTTGTAAATACCTTGGAGTTAATGGAACAAGCTACACTAAAAGTGCTTGCTAAGGCATATAATACGGATGCTTACGGAGAGCCTGGATCTTGCTTATCTGTTTTTCCGACAAGTGAGATTCCGACGATCTGGAAGACCGTTAGGTACTATCAGCAAGATGTACTCAGTAGATTTAAAGGACGCCGGTATAACCTGGAAGGATACAATACGACTGAAAGGTGATATAGAATCCCAGAGGCTCATGTGGTGGCCATATGTTTCGGTCAGGGAACGGGTTTGTCAGAGAGAATGACGAATATTTTTCTTAGATATATCTCAATGTTCTTGAATTTATCCCCTCCGGGATCTTTTTATTATCTCAATACTTTCAGAAAATCTGATTATAACACCCACTCAAAAACTTAACCAGATCATGGAAAGATCTTCTAAGGACACTCTTAAAATATTCCTTAAGGTATGATACACAATCGAATATGAGGTGATATTTTCTTTATTAGCGCTCATAATTTAAAACATATAAATCTCTTCAAAGACTTTTCTTGTCAGATCCTTACAAGAACTGGTTGTCTACCTTTTGTTTAATCTATTAAGCATCCAGTTTTGCATCTTTTAATATAATAAACCTTTAAAACCACAGCTGCGAAATTAAAACCGTCATTCTCCATCACCAAAACGCGTACGCTTTCCACTCGACCACCGAAAAACATTATCGGTTTGACATCAAATAAATGAATTATTACTGGAAAAGATTTATTTTTATTTAACTACAATCACAGAGCGTCGATAATAAATTACAATATGCTTCTCAACCAATAAGTTATCTTTGATAACCTTTCATTTGTGAAATAAATGTAATATATTACTCCTATGGAATACTTATATTTTTGCAGCCATCATGCAATGTAGTAGATATTTATTACTAAGCTAATCCTATAATCAATTTACTTTTTCTGTCTGCATATGATATTGAAACGGTTTGATAAATATTAACAGCAAATAAACAGCGAATATAGCATTCATTTTTCTTTATTTCAATTGTTTTCTCATACTATAATTATATATCTACAACGAGCATACTTCTTAAAGAAAAATCATTCTGTCATTTTTGGTTAGCGCCATTTTATGAAGATCTCAATAATTATTGAAACGTTCCAAAACCAAAATTTTCTAAAATTGCATAACAAATCAACGCAATCGATTGAACAATATTGATCAAAATAATAACGCAGATCTTTAAAGAAAATTAAAACCATCTACGTTTATGATTTCTTTACAATTACTTCACATTGTTTACACAACGTACAGACCACATGACCTCTTCGACCGTGCTTCCGATTATGGCGATATTCATTGGTTGTTAGTGAATTCATCTGATAAATCCGTACATTCAATTCAAAAGAATTATAACACTAGCTTCATTCAAAAATCTACGTACGCTTGAAAAATTATATGGTTTGTAAAGACTTCAACGGTTGAGCAAGACCGCAACTCTTAACACCGTAGAGAAGGAATCTGTTGACCAATACATTTTGTATTATTACATATTATCAACTGTGCATGTATTAAGGGAACAGTGTGAAGATGTCTACTCCATAAATGAAGAATATGAATTTGTTTATAACAAAAATCGGCTATGGGGCAATTACTCAACCTATCGAGCATTCGGTCGTACGCCTTGGGTTTTTAAGAAATCTTGCAGCTGTGGTATTCGAACCTGCAATTCTCGATTCCGAGCGCACGCCAACCTCTCTTGTGTCGGAGATACTAAAGCGTAAAAAATTTAAATTGTTATGCAATTTGTAAATGGATACTTATAAATATAAGCTTTATATCGTTCGGGAATGTCCATTTAAATTAGAAATTATAAATACATATAAATATAACAATTATAAATGTTCATGCAGATTTTTTTAAAAGCATTAACCATGCTTAAAACTACAAACAACGTTTATTTTTTTGATTTCATATATCGATTTAGTTTATTTTTATTGTATTATCTTAATTATCTTGTTCAAATAAGCAAAAAGGTATCTTCCATTTGTTGTCTATTTTTATGGGATATTATGTAATAAATGTATGAAAACAGTTACTTACAAGTAATACTTAACTCATTCGCTCCGGTATAAATGTGTATAAAGTTGGCTCAGGGGCGGGGCCGATTCGCACGAAAAGGAAACTGGCTCTGCCTCCATATTGTACTATTATGGAAAAAACAAAATGATATTTTTTTTATTTTTACACTGAGTATCACCTCCATACGTTATGTAATTTTGGATTTTTGGTAATCTCTTTAAATATCATATCTGAGAGTCCTTGTTTATTCACCCGGATTAAGAAGTCTACCGGTTTTGATAACAACATATCATTGTGCTGTATTTTGAAATTGTCTGTGTTTGTAATAAGTCATAAAATATCATTAGTTAAATAGTTTTAGTTCATAATTGCCACCATATATTTCAAAGACGTATTCATATGTCCTACTCGTACCCGATATTGTTTACGTTTGACGCATTTATACGTCCCGTCCGGTTAACAGGTTAATGTCTACTCTATCGAAAAACGTGAAATACGCATTTCCCGCCGCTACAAACAAAATACAGAAGACGCAGATTCCACGTCCCCGGAGGTAAAGAGCTAATACCTTACAACGCTAAATCAACGGAGCTGTATATTAAAAAATATTACGCAAATTACTTTGTCCTTTTAATCCATGCAATTTTATAATAAACGATTATTTTTTCATGTCAACTCAAAAACGATAAACTACTTTCACCAATTCAGATTTAGAATAATAAAATTTTTGGCATATAATAATACTATTTATAATTACGTTTGCATGTTATGCTTGTTTAACATTTTGGATAGATAATGCAAACAAACATCTCCAAAAATGGATGAGATGCGTCCATACTGATAGCCATGACCATAAACAATATACAACTTAGAAGGGCATAAACGTAGCTTAGTGATGCCATAAGAATGATCAGCAATTTCTTTAATGCTTGATTTCACTCCAAGTTAATTTAAAATATTAAATTTCAAAAATTAGCGACAATACGAAAAATTAACCGATACTTTAATAAACTCAATAGTCATATGTTCGCTCGACCGTTTACTTTCATGCTTAAATCGTAATTTACATGTTTTCATGAAATTATATAATATATTAGATTTCAATTCTAGTACATCGAACATGACGCTTTAATAATTATCACACTCGTAAAAAATTTATGTCGTATCTATTTTAGTATCGATGCTATCACGGTTTTCGTAATTTCTTAGTTGTCTATAAATTATCCGATAGATTCTTGCAAGATTTTCAAATATACAGATTAATCTTACAGTGCGTTTTTCAATAGAGAAAAATCACTAGCACATATTTATGAAAATTATTTAACATTGTACTTCAAAATATTTTTGTGTGAATAATCAATTTCAACTTAAAATAGTTCTTATAATTCAAGATTCATTTAAAAAAAAATACAATTTTACACTTCGCGACAACATAATAATATAATATCTATCTACCATGTTCGCTTCCAAAGTGGAGCATATGGATCTACACAGTGTGAATATATCCACTTCGAAAAAGAAGTATATGTATCTCCGCAATGTGAAAAAACGCCTTGGCAAATTATTTTTTACAAGATTTTTTGACAGACAATGTCTCAACACAATGGGCATCCAGAACTGCTGTATTTTTTAAATCCGACAGATGTGGGAATCGAACCCGCATTCCCTGAATTGATAGGCGCACTCGCTAATCTCTACGCTAGAGGGGAGATGATATGATATATTTCTAATAAATAGTTCTTGAAACAGATTGTTTTTAGTTGTGAGATTTCTTCTTTATCAAAATACATATCTTAAGTGTACATTTAAATAAATAGTTAATTACATTGTTTCGCAAAATATCATAACAACACCATATATCCACATTGAATAATGTGTAGATTAATAACTTTTATTACATAATTCAACAAAAAATATTACTGTACATCAGATTCCAACAAACCTTAAATAAATTTTCCCCGGTATCGTAGAGTTTAGCGTGTTCATCGCATTCGGAGAGTGCAGGTTTGATTCCCACGACTGCCACATTAAAAAAAATGTAGGACTGAATGCCCATTACCTTGAGCATTGTTCGACAATCAATTAACTCGAAAAATAATTTGTGAAGACATATCTTCACAATACGGGGACCTATATATGTACTCCACTTTCGTAGCAAATATATTCACACTATATACAATAGATCCACGCGCTCCACTATCGAAGCGAAGATGCTAAAAAAAATGTACTCTACTTTTTAATTTGTTTAATATTAATAATTAATATTTTCGACTGATGGTGCTTGATGGAAATTGATTTTAA
>JAGVSQ010006017.1:0-16914 GCA_022683975.1 Rhyacophila evoluta
CCGCATTCCCCGGATTGCTAGACGCGCACGCTACCAACTACGCTACCGGGGAGACACATTCTTATTACAGTCGTATTTCAAATTTAACATATTTAGTCTCAAATTTTAATTCATTTTAATGAAAATATTGGCAAAAAATAACAACGGCCGATGCTCGATTGATAATTTTATTTACTGCTATATTTTTATTTATAATATTAACTTAATAAGATATTCTGAAGATAAATTTTGATTGACCAATTTATAATGTATTCTTTTGGCTCATAAAATCAATGACCCTATTTTTTGAAGTCCATAATGCGTTAGTATTTTATTTTTTATTTATTGATTTACCGCAGCAAAATAAATTAAATGAGAAATAGTATATTTATTTGATTCGCTAATGACCAATACATGAGTGGAATAACACGGTGGTTTCTAGAAAGACAAGCGACATGTCATGTAAATCTATTCTGAAATTGAACGTTTTTCATGATGGGTTTGATGGATAATAATTACAATGTAAACATTGCCATATTTTGTGTCCATAATCACGACGCACGTCAGAGTTTTGACATGTAAAAACAAAGCCTCGCGTGCTTGGAAAAATCGAGCCTCATTTTCCAAATTGTTTATTGGTTTTGGTGTTCTAAGGTCAACCAAACGGCCCACTCATTTTTAGAGGCAAACATTCTGCGTAATGATGAAGTTAAACGCTAAGCACTTCATACAAAGACAACCGATAGGGACTTATTATACATAACTCTCAAGAAAAATAATATTAACAGTGAGTTATTCTGTGACACTAAAGTGATGGAATAATTTATGTGATATTTTTTCAGTGTATTATTAATCAATGATATCGACAACAGTTATATACCATTGATTTTATACTCAAATATATCTTATATTTGTATAGTTTCATATGCATCACTTTGGAGCTATATTTTTTTCCTATTATGTGAAAGCGTTCTTGCATACATTTTAAAGTACCAGTATTTTAATAAGAATTTACGAGGATGTTATTAGATATATAGTTCCATTGAAAATCAGTTTAATAAACATCATACTAACTTAATTCTTTATTTTATTTTTTAATTATTGATGATATATATGTATATATTTTTTGTCGGTATTTTGCAAATAATTTAATTTTTTTTTACGAATAGCTGTTGAATTGATAAAACTTGTGTTCTGAATCACAAGCAGGCGTAAGTTTTTTTATGACAATAAAATTTAAGCACGAGACATCGCTGAAACTCATCAACGGTTTGTTGTATGTACTGAAATAAACTAAGTGAGTATTTTAGTTTATATCAACACTATTTATTTAAGTCACTTTTGAAAATCATTTATATTTTTGAGATATTTTTAAGATGATAAAAAGGGACTTCTGCATAATGTGTATTTCTTTCAACAATTCAGGTTTTCGCCAGGATATTAAGAGATTTTCTTTTAATCTAATAAAAGTTTGAAAGGCGATTATTTAGTTTTTAATTGGTTAAAAATATAATTGGTTCAAAAACATCGAATTTAAAAACCCTGCACAATTTAAAAATGAAAATTGCTAGCTTTTATATTTTCACGTTGACAATATTTTAATTGAAATATCATTTTTGAGGCGAGTTTGGCTAATAAACACATCAAAGGAGACAGTGCGTTATTTTTCCAGTGGCAGCTGAGTGATGCCCCCTCGCGGAGGGGCGACCAGTGACGTCCCAGCCTCGGCGTCGGTGCCCCCCTCACCGGATTCGTCAGTCACCCCCCTCTCGGATTCCGCTTCCGCCACCCCTCTCTCCTACGACACACCAACGTCCCTTTCACCTGAGGCTTCGGAAGTGTTTAGGTAAAACTTTTCAACGTTATTATGAGACTTTGTAATGTATTATTATTATGCACGGAGATACTTTGCTAACTATAAGCTATTCAACATTTCTCTTCGCGAATAAAGACTATTTACGAATAGAAGCACTGAATATTTTTCCGAAAATGGAGTATACAGAACTCCGTAATGTGAAAACTTATTTCGAAATTCTTTTACACGAGAAATAGTTGCTCAATACTGCATTTTGGATTTTTTAAATCCTTCAGTGATAGTGCTAGAACTCTCCACCACTAGCTCTAAAGCGACCGCGTTTACCACTTCGTCATCGATATAGAGTTTTCAGATATATTTAAGGATTCGTCTTCATGAATCACAAGAAACAAAATTTACATACTATATGATGATACTTTGTGCAGACCTATATAGAATAAAGCTTTCTATATTTCGTGTTTACGTAATATTTATTTACATACCGAAAGCTTTTAAAGAATATGTTTAAACGAATATATTAAATGTTTCGTGTGTCAAAAATATTATTCATAACCATGTAGAGATATTTTAAATTGTGTATCTCGCGTAATTATAATATACGTTGTTGTAAAATAGTTCGCCTGGAAGGAATTAGTTTAGGAAGTATTTTTATTAAATAATATTTGTTTTTCTGATTAAACGCTTTAAAGAAATTATGAAATTGGATTACCATACTTTTTGTTTACATATTTGATGCGAAATTAGATGTTTAAAATCTAAAAATTCAGAAGTCCAAAATGATTGTAAGGACTTCCCCAACGTAAGGACTGATCTTCTTGATATTTTTTTACGATCATTTTGTCATTTTTAATTTATAATAATCTTTAGCAATTGGAAATTAAAGTATCTATCAAGATTCATGTTCTCTACACTCAAAATAGACATGGTAATAAAATACTACATGTAACACCCATCTAAATAATTGATATGTAAGTAAGTATACACTGAAACCTATGTAATGATATGATAATAGATACAAGTTTAGTATTGTAGGAAACAATACAGTCAATATGATTGTACAACGAAAATATAGGAGTTGCCTTAATATCATATATACATTATATAATTATATTCAAAACGTCGTCAAAAATTTACTTAAGTTTAAACTAAAACCACTGCATATCTTAATAGTTATAGAAAATAATCTTTGTCAGCAGATAGCTTTCAATTCAAATACAAAAATAGCATTGCAAGATTTGTCAAAAAAATATTCTTAATTTTTATTTCGAGTATTTGATGAAGCTATTCGCCGACACAATATTGAACTAAGCTGATTAGAGTCTGTGTGATCTTGAAAGTAAATAAGTAAGTAACTATCAACTGATAAGTGTTTACAAACGCCCTCATCTCCGGTGTGTTCGAATCTGCAACGTTTCAGCAGTAAATCAGATGAGACGAGAGGGGAATATTGATTTCCACCCGCTTCAAACTTCAACGAGCTTTCGAGGGCTTAAAGCTCGCATATATGAGATCCCTCTGTTTGAAGTATGTATTCAATTAAAAGTTATCTGTATAATATTACCACGTAAAATTATATAAAAACAAGAAATATAACAATTTGGTCTTTGTATGAGTAATCTCCAACAAATATATTCAGTTGATGTATTTTTAAGAAAATATCTTCGACTGTGGTCGGTCGTAATTAATTTTGACTACAAAACTATTTAAAATTTAAAACTACTAGAGCACTATTAGCACTAGAGTTTAATTTTTTCACATTTTAAGGCTGTACATACATGAAGTATTTGCAGTTAAAAAGGATATTCTAATTGATATAATTTATATAGCCTCAAAGAAAAAATGCTGTAAGGAAACAGTTATGGTATATTTTAATGTATTTATTACTTATTCATATTTAAGGCATTAATGATTTTCTAATTGATATAATAAAATTACTGTTATTCAGTGTATATGAATTATTCGCAATTAAAGTTATCAAAAGAAATAGCCCTATATGTTATATAAGAAGGATTTTAAAAAATATTTTGAAGTTTAGAGGCATTATTATAATATTTATTAAATACTAAACTGTCACATACCGTAGCTGGGCAGATGCGATGGAAACCACATGCGTTTGTAAATCGAATGAAATTTTAAATTTTTTTTTATAAACCATGTTCGCTCCAAAAGTGGAGCATTTGGATCTACAGAAATGAAGAACACATATTGATCCCCCCAATATGAAGACATCTTGAATGATATTTTTTCACAAAAATTGGTTGTCAGCCAATTGATCCACCTTCTGGATATCCAGTCCTAAATTTTCGGATTTTTGATATCCAGCTGATGTGAGAATCGAACCTGCATTCCTCGAACGTGAGATGCGTATGCTAATTTCTCGGCTATCAGGCTAACGGGAAGCATTTGAGTGAGTTAAATTATAATCTTTTTTACGAAAATCATTGCCAAATTCGTTCGTACAAACTTGAATATTTCTTCCGTATTATTGTAATTCTGTCGACCGGCTATTTCCTATAATCAATGCCTATTTGCTGAATAGGCTTGCACGTGTGTATACCGTTTGCGGAATTTTCTAAAATTAAGGAAATCCGACGTGATGGCATCTTTGTTTACACAGTCAAACCGCCCCAAATAAGGTCTTCGAATCCTTCTTTGCCCTACCGGATTAGCCGTCATTAACTTCTTACGTGATTGCGTTTTCACCCTTGCGATGTATTCACCCCTTGTTGGCGGTGCCCTAATTTTATAAAATTACATATTTCCGGCTCCACAAACAGATAAGAATCCTTCCTTTTTTGCGTGGTTGTTTGCCATTTTCTTACACAGTTGAGATAGTTAAATTATGCTACCTTTTTAAACTCGATATGAAAAGTTTTTTTTCTTACAACTTACCTCTAATAGGCATCCTGTACTAATAAAACGAGAAATTTTAAATCTTAGTGGAATAAAAAATGCACTCTAATAAAAATAAAAGGGATTTCTAGATGGAAAAGGTAAATAATGAACTTTTATTTATCATTCTGAGCTAACGTTTATATTTACAAGAAAATTACAAAAAGAAAAATACTTTAATATTAAGTTAAAATTAATATATGTCTTAAAAATAATCATAAAACTGAGATAAAATTTACATAAATATATAGTCACAGTACTATTATATGAGTAGTCTAGTTCTTATCTACCATAAATGCACTTCGGTAAAATGTTGGCAAATCGATTTACAAATTATTTATTTTGTGGGCTTTGTTATTATTATAGATTACAGATACTTAGAGTACAATTAAATATTTGCTTTATTTATGTTTGAGGAGTAATTACTATAATAATAAATAATTTGTAACTTTCAAATCCACTTTTTATAGGGTTTTATTGCCGTTGGAAACTTATTAACTTTTGATTATGATGTTAAAAAGAGACTATAAAACCTTATGTTTAGTTCAAATAGGACAAAAAGTGCACTTATGGTAGATATGAACCATACGACTCAATTATAATATATGTTTTTTTATTTTTACTGATATTGTTATATCTAGAATAAAATGATTATTTGTATTGTATTCATCTCTTATTTTTTCAAAGCATATCGTTGAAATATATTTTGTGGAATTATTGTTTATAACTTTAATATACCCCGCAAAGTCAACAATGTCAAACATAAATTCAAATTAAAATCTTCATGAAGACATAAATTTTGAAATTAGAGCTTTTATATTTTTGAAAACTTTTTTCATATATTCAAGTTTTATTGAATATTGATTACGGCGTAAATTTTAATTAATTCCAAAACATATTCACGGTTGTTATTGTTGTAATAATTAAACAGCTAAGTCTACCAGTGATGCCATACATATAGGAGACTTAATTATTGCAAACGAAAGCTAATACCAGTTTATGGCAGCTTATAAAGGCAATAATTCTAAAAGATGTGCTCTACGATCGTATGTGATATTAGGTGTATAAATACAAACCGTTAGAAACCAAATTTATTTTGTTTATAAGTTAATACATTATACCCTATTAATGTCGTAAAATTAAAGCGTTAAACTAATTATGGATAGTAGTGTAATGCCTATGTTCCGTCATAAAAGTAATTAAACTTTATAACGTTTAATTAGGATGTATATGAATATAGTTTGTGTAACACGTTGTTGCTTTCAATGGATTTATCGATGAAATATTTATCATTGCAGTAAATAAAAAAATTACTAATAAAAAATATTTAACATGTTGGCAACAGTATATAATATATTATACGTGTAAGGTAATAATGTGACTCAATGTAAATATAAATGAAATTACATTTGTAAATGGAGATTATGAATTAAATTGATATATTGATAAAAATTTAAATTTCTGAAAAATAGAAAAGAAATGTTCAAAAGACACACATATACACTAAGCTTTATAACACGCTACATGTTTATGAAATGCATTTATATTTTCATAACTTTTATTTCAGTTTTTTATTTAATCCAGCTTTCGGAATAAACTTTTAAATGTAAAAAATAGCTAATCCGGAATTTCCCTTACGTTTACAAAGTAGTATTGAGACGTATGGTCTTATCTTCGAATGAATAAAGTAGGCTCCCACTTAGACCACAAATGAGAAAAGTTTAGAGCGTGAATTTTATGAACTTTTTATAGAATATTGACGACAAATGGCGGCGTCGAATTAGAGAGAAGCGGAAGCGAAGAAAACCTATCCCAGAGGCTGCCGGGGTATCAGAGAATCGTTTTTCCACGAGAACAAAATTTGCTCGATTTACTGGTAAGCTTTTACAATTTCCAATCCACTTTATAAGTTCGCTTTTTTATTGGTTTTAGAAGATATCCAATTTAAGATTCTTTAAGAAAAAAGTCAACCTTGAAAATACTTTATCGCTATGACAAATTTATCATAAACAACACTGGATGACTAAAGATTTTTTTTAAGCTTGTGTAGGTCTATTATAAACAATATATGGACCCAAAAATAATACAGGATATAGTTGGTTTATACCATCAAATTTATTCAATATATTAAGTACATTATTTTATTGGTCCTGGTAACTTTATATTTTAACATAGACCAAAACAAAATTACGAAGCTTAATTTTTGGTTAAATCTAAAGAAAAGAAAGCTCCTGTATATTTGTATTCTTCTCTTAAAGTATGTATGGTCTGTACAACTGATTCACATACTTTTTCATATAAGACGGTAGAGAAATTACTGTGCAACAGAATTATTTTCACTCTTTATCGTTCCCGTATATCTGGTACTTTAAGGTAATTTGTTAATCAACTGTCTGCCATATAGAATAGAAAAGCTCTAACACTACAATATCAATGGGTGTCTGTTTAATTTTTTACACATATTGAAATTTTTTAATCATCAATCAATAGCATTTATAATGGCATTTTACAATGTATTTATCAGCGGAATGTTCGATAGATTCTCTGCAAATGTTATTTGAAGTAGTTATATAAGACCGTAGCCATTTGAATTTGTTGACGTTTCCTTAAAATGAGTACTGTAGAGTCACATATTTTATTTTGTCACAATGCCAATAAATGGACGCTGTATGATTTTATTACAAATATAATGTCCCCCTTCTTATGGTACCCATATACTCTCAGTCCGCCTGGAGAATTCGGAGTGTCAATTCAAGACGATGATTGGATTAAGGCAGGACACACATTATATAGTCTGCGTCAACAGTTGCGTACTGTCAGTCTAATCGTTAAGCTCATATTATGTCATACTTGCCTTGTATGCTGCCTCAATCTTTATTATCGATTTGGATTGACAGTTCCTGGACTGTATGTGTATGGCCACCATTATTCTTATTTTCAGTCTTAATCAAGCATTTCCTGGATACTCCGATAAATGATCTTCTTTATTTGAATACAAATAATTATAATATGAGTATAAATTACTGAAGACTTATAATACTCTCATAGCAAAGCTCATTTTTATTATATTACATACAAAAAGATCTTGGGAATATCTATTAGGCTTACATGTCTGTTACATCACAATATATGATATAAATTATTTCTCAGATAAAGTTGTGGATAAAGAAGTTATTAACGGTAAAGCTCAATGTAGAATTCTAGATTATCATAACCTTAGTCGAGATTATTAAATATACGGCACGTGGTTATCTAAAAGCAGAAATGGAATTATATTAAGTGATACACATTATATAACTGTATCATAAAATCGTAAGTGGCTTCACATAATTTCAATATTACGATGTCATGTGGTATCGTCTCGTTGCAAATTATCATTGCGTATCACTTAGAAATCACTTAGGAAGTAAAATGATTGACTTCATTCAGGCCATCATATTAGTTGATGTCGTAACCCGTTTTAAATATTAATTTTCATTTACATTATCATCCATCCCATCATGAAAATGAGGATTACAGATAAGCTTGACATTGAAATATAGAATACAAGGTTAAATTTTTGGAAATATAGATATGTAAGTATTATAGTTTCACAATTAAATTTATTATAAAATATGAAATAGTTCTTAGTGTGTTAAATTATATTATATTACAAGCCATTATAATTATATTATAAAACATGGAGAGATATAACTTATGAATACGAATAAATTTTGAACACACCTAGTTACAATAATATGATGTGAAAACAATTTTTCAGTTATTATAGAGATCTATCATTATATATTCGGTAGCAATGGGTCTTGGCTTCCAGCAATAGATCCTTCATTCTTCTCTATCCAGTGTGGCTAATATTCGATTTGGTATAACGATATCATGAAAATAATGACAATGAAAATAATCACCAAAATTTAAGGCAGCGTCATTTTTCATGCTGAAAGTAAATATTACATGAGCATTTTTAGGCTGCATTATATTTATGATATACATCATAGTTTTTTCTTACGGTGATCTACTGAAAATCCTTTCGTATAAAACGTAACTTTCTTCACATTGGTGAAAATGGTTTCACAATATTTTTAAATGGAGATAAAAGGAATATATCGCTGCCGTAGAGCGAAAAGTCACTAACTTACATTTTTGGTGATGATGAGTTAGATACGTCGACGTACCCAATGTTGAACTCTGCATCTATGTATAAAGTCAATCACAAATAGTTTAAATACAAAGAAACCGGTACTGGGAATAATCATTATAAATGAAGGCTTTAGTTCCAAAGTTAATTTACTTCACAATGCTTAAATTGAAAGGAATATTTTTCAATGTTTATTTTTTTTAAATGATATTGTCTACTGGTTTACATACTATAATATAAAATTCTTATAAACAAAAATAATTGTTTCAAATATCCTTTTAATTTTGTTATATTGGAATCACTTTGTAACTACACCCCTCATATATATTTCGTACATTTGTCTGGACTTATGCAACTTGCATATCTAATTGTGTCATTATTTTATTGAAATAGTAAAAAAACTATCGAATATGTTCAACCATAATTATATAGTAAAAAAAACATATCTTGATCTATTTCAAATCTAAAAATTTGTTAGTGACTTTTCGATCCACGGCGATGATGTAAATATTTATTCGTTACAGAGGCTAGCCAGCGGAGAGCAGTGTGTCAGTCGGTTGCGAGAGGTCCGGCTTCGAGTCGTCGCGGCGGATATTTCCTTGAGCAGGCTTGGGTCTTGCGCCCCTCGACTGCGTACTCTCACACTCGACGGAAGTGGTCTTGCGTCATTGAGAGAAATCGGAACTGATTTGCGATGTCTTACAGTAAGTCACGTTAAGTATTTAATGGCAGTGTGCCGAGAAGGAAGAACGAAATCTTAAGTACATGCTGTATGTAACATTATTAAAAGATTAAAAATAGAGTATGGAAAGTAAAAAGGACGTAACCCACATTGAAAAAAGGAAGGCACAATAAAACGTTTATTTAATGATTTTTACCCAACTTCAAAACATTATATGGGTACATTGTGTCCTTGAATTGCATAAGGCTAAAACTGGTGCTTTATTTGCTCAGTATGATATTAATTTAATAAGTCATTTAAAAAATAGAAGATAGAAGCTCTTTTACCTGGTCGCTGATTTTACAGGCCATGCTTTTTCAAAATTAAAAGCTTAATTTAGACACTAATCCGGCATTTTCAGGTTATATCCTTTTGACATAACGTATATTAAGTTGTATACATTCTGATAATCCAATAAAAGTAATTTTGAAAAATTTAGTATTTTGTCCTTTTTTTCATAGTTGATATACATATAATATTTAAACCATCATCATTTAGGACTAAATCGTAATTGCGTAGAGGTGTTGGGAATAAAATAACATTATTTGATGTTTGTTTTGTAAGTTTTCCACTGGTATCGTTTTATGCTATTTAACAAAGATTTATGGTTTGTTCGCATTTGGACTAGTAGCCTAGTACAGTAAACACCATTAGTACATTATTACGTTCCTTCATAAAAAATCCCATAAAAATTGTCGATACCGCGGCAAATTGAGACGAACCTGTTCATTGTTTTTATTTATTTGCGTTTCGCAGTACATGTGCTCGGACACTTTAAAGACTTTTTAAAGTATGTGATTTGAGTGGACGTAATTTTTTACCAAAATGGTAGTTTACAATCAAAGCTTGTCGAAAAATATAGTAAATCGTCTAGTGCGCAAAATGGAACTGCTTCAAATCACTCTGGCTAGTGGCGGTCGTTTTTTAGATGGCGAAAAGTTTCTGAACACGTTTTTTCTTCATCTTCCTGTCCAGAACTATTACACTAGACGATGTATAGAATAAAATATTAAAGGATATTGATATGGCCTGAGTAAAACTGAAATGGTACGTAGATCAAGTCCTCAAAAAATAAAAATTATTAGAAATAAGTATTACTGACTCCTAAAAGTACATGGTGCTCATATTTCTCGCTTAAGCCAAAAACTAACATAATAAAACTATGAATTTAGTGAAAGAAACTGATATCAAATAAGATTTTCTACAAGAAAAATACGATAAAAAATTATTTTTAAAATTTACCATCAAACAAATACAAGAGTAATATGTACATAGTGATATTTCTAACCCTGCTCGAGTATATATGAGAGCTTTCGATGTTTGGATAAGCTCCGTCTGTGAGTCGACACTCGCCAAATCAGTTGGCAAAATAATTATTATTATCTCTCAGTATTTTGATCGCCCCAGGACGAAAGTACATATTATGATAGGCACCGATTTTCTCAAGCATCATTCGTTTCCGGTTTACCCCTTTCCTTTATATTCCATCACAGCTGTTTGTGACGCGGAACATTTCAAAACAAAGGACATTATTTTATGCTTATCCCATTATGTTGGATTATAATTTAAGGTTTGTATTATACGATTTGTCAGTGGAATTAATTATAAATTTAGACTTGTTCTACTGTATACGTAAGCTTATATTTATTTTACAATTACAAAAAAAATATACCATTGTTAATAGAGGTGTAATAATAAAAAAAGCTTTACATTTAAGGAATATTTTGTAGCATTACGAGAGCTTAATAAATAAATTTTGATTTCTAATTTCTCCCAGTTACTGAATATTCTCCTTTCAAAAAGTCCACATTTTCCCAGTAACTATAATTATAATGTTTACCGATTGTGTCACTCTGTCATACCAAGAAGTTCTTCTCTTTATTCTATGTAGACAAGTTATTTATAATTTTATATTTATAATATTTAAGTATTTTACAAAAGCTTGTACAAAAGTTAAGTTGGTTTTAGAATTAAAATAGATATATAAATATAAATTTAGATATAAAATAAATATATATTTGTTATCTTCGTTTTGATTTGTATTACAAATGTCCTGGGATTTACATGTTTTTGCAAAGCTTTTTAATACATCTTTTAGTAATTTATCGTTTAATATAGCTTTTAGTTATTTGAATTTTAATAAAATTATCCGTTGAGTTTTCAAATTATGGAGTTAGCTAAGTATTCATACCATTAAATAAACAACATACAATATATCGGAGCCTTTCAATTTTTTTCTTTCTTCAGCCCCATAACTTAAAATGAGCCCATTGCACGTCAAGCGTTTTAGCTTTAATGGGTAACTTTATTTACCAAAAAGTATAGACTGTTTATAAAGTAAACGTTCAAATATAATTATATATTTTATTTACTCGTTTATAAAGCAAACATATAATATAAAAACATCATTATACGAAAAATAACTTTCAACTGAAGCACCGATGGAATACGCATTTGTTGCCTCAAAAAATATATTTTAAGTTTGTATGACTTAATTATTTAATTTGATGGTAATCAATTATTTTTCTAACATATTTGCTCTCTATACGGATTATATGACAGTCACATGACGCCCCCAGGAAACTCTGTCACCTGCCAGCCATTTTGCATCCTTCCAGGTCATACGAGCATCTTTCAGTTCCGCCGAGTACGTCCTATTGATGGTACCCGTCGGTCTTGCACTCATAATTATTAAGCAGTTATTATATATAAGCTTTACGGATCCATGTTTGAGAAGCACTGATATGAATATCGTAAGTTCTGAATAATATTTTACGTCGTTTTTTTTTAAATTAATCTTCTTTATACACTGAAAAAAGTTGTATTAGAAAAAGGTTATTATATTAGTTTAATCTATTTGAGGATTTAAGTGTACATTAATTTTACTGAAATGGAGTTGAATGGAATGTAAAAAGATACGAGATATATTAACAACATCGGAATTTATAAGTTTACCTAAATTAAAAAGTGTGGACGGATCCTTTGCGCATAAAACTATTAAATTTCGAGGTTGGGGAGTTGGCAATTCAAAAATGTCACAGAGACGTCACGTCAGGTTTTTTGGGAGTAATAATCCAGCGATATGACGCAGCAACACGATGTCTTATTCCCCAGGGTTCCGTCTTGCCGATTGTTAAGTAGGATTCTCTATGTTCTATGATCACTTACGCCTGACGTGAATATGATTAAATCCCCTCAGGTGCTTCGTGTGGCGAGGTGCGGTCTGACGAGTCTGGACGG
Source organism: Rhyacophila evoluta (assembly GCA_022683975.1). Taxonomy (NCBI): domain Eukaryota; kingdom Metazoa; phylum Arthropoda; class Insecta; order Trichoptera; family Rhyacophilidae; genus Rhyacophila; species Rhyacophila evoluta. The sequence continues at coordinate 12,784 of JAGVSQ010006017.1, forward strand.
AACCTTCGGCTTAACAACCCTTCGAGAGTTGCATGCCGCTGATAATCAAATAACGAACGTGGGACCTTGTGCGGCTCTGGAAAATATTAGAATTATCAACCTCGACAGGTAATATATCTATGTAATAAAAATTACCATAACATCGTACTGTTTTCTGAAAATTCATGTATTATGCTCTAAAAAGAATCCACGTTGTTTTAACGAATCTTTTTTGCTAATATATATTATTTTAAAGAAAATTTAGACTAATTTTACTATATACTATATACCCCACATAAAACATTTCTAAAGTTTGTATTTCTTCGGTAAAGCATCCATTATAATATATTAATAATTATATTTAAAAAATCAAACAAAAATCTCCTTAGTTTTAAGCTACGATTAGAAAGCATGTCTGAGGTTAAATCAGTTGGAAAGAGTCACGGATAGTAATGCGTCACAGAAATTTCTTCTGAACCCTCTCCACCATAAGGTCATATTTCACCTGATTCGGGGCCCAAACAACTGATCCACTCTCCAATCTGATTTTTACCAATGATTTATATAACGTCTTCAGTATTGTAATATCTTAAAAGATCCTGGACGTACGCAAAATAATGTCCAGTGGTTGAAGTGCTTTCATATAGATGGTAACTATGTATGATTGATAAATGAGAGACTACTTTCAATTACAGTACCAAGATTTATTACGGACGGATACCTTGCAAGAACTATGATGTCTATTGAATTTAATTTTATTTTATTTAAAAGGAACCTAAATTGAAGCCCTGAATATTTGACAATTGATTTTAAATCTGTTACAATTTCGTATTCAGTATAAGGCTTGTAGTTTTGTTAATGTTATATAATTAAAAATTGTAATGTATTTAATTGTATTGTCACTTAACTTATTGAAATTATCTGCGCTGTTCTTAAAAATTTTATTCAATATTTAATATTAAATTATAGTTAGCCTCATTTTTGATTCACATGTAGCTTTTTAAATAAATAAATTCATTCAAAAACAAATAAAACTATTCATATTTATGCATTTTATTTTCAAATAAATAATTATTTAGATTCTCGACCCTTATAATGTATTCAAATTAGTAAAGAAACTCGCGCAGAGGATTTTTTTAAATCCAAAGCTTATTTTTACAAATCCGTTTCAACGATTCAGTCAGCGCCACCAAATAGGCAAATACCGGCTACAAATTCGCATCCCCGAGTGACTCTCACGGGATTACTTTCAGACCGCACTGTTTTACTCGCCCATAAATTTATCTGTCCTCTTTTTTATCAGGAACCCCATAAACTCCTTGCACAATGTGAGTCTACTATCGCTTTGCCCCCGTTTGGTGAAACTCAGCCTCAAGGGAGCCCCGGTCGGGCGCCAGCTTAGATACCGCGAGACCCTGCTGGGACTCCTGCCTAACCTTAAGAGGCTCGACGGGAGTGCTTTTGATGAAAACGGTATTTACAAAATCTTGTTTATTTATAAAATATACTCAGATTGCGGATAACAACGGGAAAATTGAATTTTCTTTTGGAAATATGGTATAAAATGTAAAATTATATAATTCGGATAAAATTTACCATAGAGATACGTTCTAACGCCTCGGTCGCGAGTTGAATTTCATATAAAACTATAATATGTATATATATTTATATACATATATAATCGTTACTTTACGATGCACAAAAGTATCTTCAAATAAGTAATTATTTTTGCAACAATAGTTTTATTGACACACACATATTAATGAAAATATAAAATTATTAGTAAATATTGTATCAATAGACAAGTCAACTTGAAAAAAATACATTAATTTAATGAACATTTAAAGATATTTTTAACGTCCATTCTATCACAAGGGGAATATGATTTTTTTTCTATATTCTACAGGATATATATACGAATATTCTGTAGATATGGCATGTTGACTGGATTTTTTTTTTATTGATAAGTAAAAAGCCTACAATTCTTGATGCTCATATATACATTGGCAATTTTTTTTTTTGGTAATACTTATATATTGTATAATAATTTTTTCATCCAAAAAATAAATGTATTACGGAAAAATGCCTAAAATATAAACTCTGCGTTGAGTATATTCACAGAGATAATTACATGATTAAACGTAATATCAAATCAGTTTGGATAATAGGGAAGGAAAGCTTAAAAATAACATTTACGTTAATACTATCTAACATATGGTTTGACAATATTATTTTTCTCTTGTAAACATTGTTGAAAAATTCATTGTAATAACTTTAAGCTTTCAAAGCACGTTTTTAATATTCTTCTCAATTTAAGGAGGTTGTATATCTTTCTCGCGTATGCAGTATGCCATTACTGTTGACTTTGATATCGGATGTGACTTTAATTACATATAAGGCAAAACATATTTTTAAATAGCTACTGAAGTAGCTTTTTTAAATCATGTCGCAGAAAGAACCACTCAAAATAACAAATCGCTCTGCTAGCTTAATGCTCATACTATTATAAAATGACTTATTTTGTAGTAATTTTTGATTATTATCCATGCAATACAAGAAAATATGATCCTATTAAATTTACTCTTAGATTAATTCTATTTTCTATAATATTGGCTCTAGTTATAACATAAATCTTATGTCTCTGTAGAATATTATGTGATATGCTTTTTTATGTGTTTTACTCTTTTTAAATCAGCCGAATAAAATTTGTTATTTTTGGTTATTTGGCTCTAATGAAGCATCATTAGTAAAAGACAAATTAATTCAAACGAAAGTTATCTAGCTACATAGATATCGACAAGTTTTTCTTTTTGGAGCCACCCTACGTGATTTATCGCCAACTAAAGAGAAAATTTGTCTATTTTTAGAATCTCTCGAACATATATTAGAGTCGGAGCCAAGCGATGAGTCAGCAAATCGCAAATTGGATAAAGAGGAACCTCATTCGGAGACTGAGAGTACCTCTTGCTCCATCGACGTGAGCAGCATGACAGAAGCCTTGTCTACGTCTCCTGAACAATGGAACAATAGTGATTTTGTGGAAGTCTTCGAGAATTGCGATGTCTTGGATGATGAACCCAATATATTCTGTTATGATGATATTAAATTCAATAAAGTAAGTAAAATTACATTCACGAACCAAGCGTTTGAGGTGACTGTTAATATTTTATAAAAAAACACTTCTAAGTTTACGCAATTTATTTATTATTACAGAAATTTGTTGGTATATAAAATAAATATTCCACGTTTATTAAACTCTTTTTTTCTGAAATACAGATACGATTTCAAATTTTTATGTTATGTCTATTAGTATGCGATAAATTTTGATATTGGAAGTTAGTTATTATAAGCCATAAAATGACGAACTTTATATTTAAATTTTAAGTTGCATATAAAAATTGCATGTATCTAGTATTATGTGAGGGGTGTATATATAAATTGAACTCTTCCTTGCCAAAATCTTAAGGATAAGGTTTTGTATTTTTAAGTATTTTTTTTAAACCACGCAAACCAGAAGAAAAAATAAATTTCAAAAAATATTGAAAATAAAAATTAAAATTGAAAAACACGTTACGTGGTTGTTGTATATGAAAAATACTTATTCAAAATGCCCTTTTTAAAATTTTGGAATAGGGAAAAGTTTACTTTGAAAATACATCTCTCATTATATAACAGTGGTTTGTATGGATACTTTTTTCAAAGTATCATTGAAAATCTAATGAGATTTGGGTATAATAGTAAAAAAAATTTATTATTATAATTGAGTATAAAACTTAAAGATTCATTTGAAATTAATTTGGAGCTAAAAATATTCTTTAAGATTCCAAACAAATATTCCTTACGATCGAGTTGCAGGTAATAAACGCATTGTAAAAGGGCTTTGTTACTTTAACTATTAAGTTCCAAAATAGTCAGTCGCTTGAATGGAAATCTATTATATGCTACGTTTACAGTCAAAATTTCTATTAAGAACGTCGAATTTTGACAAAAACGTCTCGTTCGGCAGATAAATTTCTTAATGTATGGCTATAGTATATTTCTACAAATATACTATTAAATAATGTATTTTAAAATATTTCGGCTCTAGTGTAGTTAATTTGCAAAATCTTACGGCGAACGAGAAGGTTTTTTCTCGACAAGGCTAGATATTAA